>JAVLUZ010000208.1:2761057-2855668 GCA_036768485.1 Mermis nigrescens | reverse complement strand
ATCTTAATATGCTTGTTTCTAATTCATTCTTGTGAGAAGGTGAGATTAGTCCGAGTAACCCTCGCGAAGATATCTCTGATAGATTCTTCAGTGTTAGGAATAATTAATATAACCAGTACGTGTGTAAGTCGACCTTTTTGATCTATTTTTATTTCAATGCCCTCGCAATAATACGAGTATATAAGTATTTTTATTAATATCTTTTGTCTTCCTTTAGTGTAAATTTTGAAATTCTTCCAAACTTCTAACATACTCGTACATATAAGTGACGCTTATCACTGACTCCTTTTAGGCTTTTTTGATTCGAGTTTTTTGAATCAGTAGTCCCCATTTATATTGAGAGACAAAGATATCAACAGCTTATATACAAGTTTTTGTGGGAGAAACATGCAATTTTAAGCGTTTGAGCGGTTAAATCGGTAGAAATTCTGCGAATTAGTGTAATTTTCCCAAAAATATTTTGCGTCAAAATTAAAAATTTCAATTGGAAAACGCTGGATAAACACTGAAAAGACACTTCTTGCTAGCACATATAAAGCTATTCCTATTATATATTCACCTACATGCTTACCATGTGTTTTACGCTAAAATGGCTAACCTACTATAAATGCACAGTATGACCGGTCAAAGAGGTCAGCCGGTCCGGGGGAAGGGGGCCAACCAATTAGCTTTTTTAAGCCGAAATGGCCGCCAGAACTAGTACAAATGCTAAAATAGCGTAAAAAAACATATGATAAATATTTCTGACCATTTCAAAGCGCTTTTTAAGAAAATTTTTGGTTTTTATTTTGCCTTAATTTTTTTCCAAAAAATTTCTGTTTTTTCATTCTGTGAGGTCTAGACCCCGAGCTTCCCGGACATATCTGCTACTGACCGTTCAAAATCCTAAAAAGCTTTTTATCATTGTAATAAATCTTTCTAAACCGACTGTTAATGCTGAAAACGTTTCCTTATGAACTTAAGATTTCGGCGTTCTCAATCGAACGAAGATTGATCTGGAGTGTTTTATCTCAGAATTCAGCGCAAAACATTTGAATCGCCTAATTTTTTTAGTCGATACTTTGAATCTAGTTTAGAGCAGTATTCGAACCACGTTATTAAAATGTTGATGGCGAATCTTTGTATGAAATTATTGCAAACGTCCACAGAATTAGATTAATGTTTAGTGGCGTCCAATGAAATTCGGAGAACTGAACGAGACATTGCTTTTCTACGTCGTGGTCTTGACCTCAATTTCGTCGAATTCAGCAGCTGGTAAAATTTATTGAAATGAATAACAGTAAGGATGCCAGTCATGTATTTAGAAAATCTAGTTTGCTTGCTGCTATTGAGCTGCAAAATGTCAAACGCGCCACACGAGTTCAATTAACATTGAAAATAAATTTACAATCGTCTATGCATTTACTAAAAGTGAGCTGTCTGAGATAAGCATAAATATGCTTCAGATGAATACATAAAGGTTGCACACTCGTTTTTTATTACTAAGTGATAAAAATTATTTTATTTTTGCCACGATATTTTTTATTCGTCTTTTATTATATAATATCTTTCTTCCGTATTTGATTATAAGTTTATCTGTCCACGAGTTCCAAATTGTAGTTTTCTTAATTCAACCCTGTAGCAGTCTAGCATTGTTTTATTCACATTCACATTAATTCACTCCTATTTATTTGACACGGATGTTTTTGTGAATGTATAGATAAAGCATATCCGAGGAAACGGTGCGGCAAAAAACATTCAGTGCCTTTATTGATCTTTACAACAATAGCTTTATCAAAGCCATAATCACACATGTTGATTAAAGTTAATATTTGAAGCATTACGGCTTAAAACTGAGAATTAGAATCATTTATGTCTATCTACGGAAAAAGTGATCAAGTTTCTTGATTCCCTCTTCTGATGGTTGGTAGGTATCATTTTTCAGTTGCATCGTGTTGTGAACTTTCTTTTTCAACTTGATTTTTTTCAGCCTTTTAAATACTCTTTTCGCACTTAGACTAATTGGAAATCCAATATGGTTGGTTGAAATGTATCACGTTGCTAACAGATATAAATACAAATATTTCTAGGCGATTTATAATTCTGTACTTGATTGATTCCGATTAGCACATTAAATTGCACGTCTTGTCTTTCTCTCAAAAGTAGAAAGCTACATTGATTTACTGGTTGATCATTATCTTGTTATCTCCGACATCTTATTAAAAAAAGGTTATTTTTGTATTCTTTGTCAAGTTATAAATATAAACAGTCATTTTCTGTAAATTTTTAAATTACATTTTTTCTATTCTAGTCCAAGCGTTTCTTTCAATTTCTAAGTACGAATCAGAAGAATTACTATTGCCCCACGGTGAATAGCCATCAATTATGAAACTTCTAAACTACAGCATAATTATATTCTGTATATCGTTTTGCTTCATAACCACACCTGGGCTTGGGGGTGGTTTGTGGGGTACGCGCGCCCCAAGAAACCAAAATACCCCCCCCCAGAAACCAAAAAAACCCCCCAGAATTCAATTTTTAAAATTTTTATGTTTTTTTAGCAATTTTGTGATGCCAATGGATAGTGCTCGATGAGAAACGTTGAAAAATGGTGTTTTTTCGCCATACCTCCATTTTTAAGGCCATTTTTTGACCTTTGAAAAATCTTGCACACCCCCCAGAATTTTGGTGTTTGAAAGATCTATTACAGTTTTTCAGCTGAATTCGTTTTTAGAGTCCTTATTTCTCGAGAATATATAAATAATATTATCTTCATCAAGCTTAATAACTATAATATTTAATAGATCTTTTTAAAACTTTTTCTATGTATCGCGTGAGAAACTTAGAATATGCCCCGCAAATTGATCCATGTTTCGTATGAATAAATTATGTTCATTACAACCGGTTGTAAGATTCACAGACACAAAAAATGATCGCCTAAGGGAATTTCACGCGCCTCATTAAGCATTTTTGTTAATTCTATTTAGTGAATAGTTTGAGAGTATAGGGAACCGTGAATAAAGATTGATTGATTCCTTCACTTTTTAATAGGACATTTGGGAAAAATTGGACATGCTTTGAAGACTGTAGGAATAATTAGAACGCATTTTTTATTAATCAAAACTAAAACTGCGTTTTTAGGTGGTAAAAGGCACTGGTGATAGAGAAGATGGAATTTCAAAATAGTGAAATTCTGAGTATTGGTTATATTTGGTTTTTATTGCTTAAATCTCTTCTTTACCTCCATAAATGCCACTTTTGACAAAAGACAATGTAAGAATTCAAATCTTGATGTATTTTGCTGAACGAATTGTGTTGCACTGTGACCATTTGTTATCTGGATAAGTCAATTTTCATAATAACGAATTTGGTAATGTACAGCATATCTTCTGATTGAAATATTTTTACTTCTGCTTCAGACTGTTGGCTTTATTTCATAGAGATTTTTAATAAGTGGACTGGATATCCTACCAAAAGCTCAAAAGACTTTTCGAGACAGAGTTTTTCCGAAAATGTGGGGGTCAGTTTATATATTAGGGTAATAGCATGCTATAAGCTAAAGACTAATATTAAACGCATTTTTTATTCTCTACATTTTTCCGTATTCTAGAGCGGTTTCGGTTGTTCTGACTCGTTGTTTTGATTTTCATTTATGAAATTACTTTTGGGTTAATTAGTATTTCACAAACATTGAGGAAAAAAGGCATTTGATACTATAGGTATACAAGACAAATGGGTCAATCTGAATGTCAGCCCGAGACAAAACTTGAACAGTTTTACTTTTATCAAGCCGTTATAGTCTCAAAAAGAAGTAGTGGCATCAAAAGGCACAAACATCAAAAGGCACAAACATCAAAAGGCACAAAAGCTAGCACACTCACGGTTTATATACGATTCTAATTCAAGTATTTACTTTCGCGAAAAAGTTTAGATTCTTCATCTCTATTGAGGCCTGATTCTGCTTAACTTTACTGAGGTTTTAAGTTTCCTCTATCGGAAGTTTAGGCTGCAATCCCACGTCAACATCTGCCTCTTAATAGATGAAGAAAAAACTGTTGGTAATTGATATCATAAAGCTAGATAAATGAACAATTAAGAAGAATTTTCTAAATAATATTGAATAAACAGAAAATAAACAAGGCGCCTGATGATCAGGCGAAGATCTTTCTATTGATAAACGAATAGAACTAACTAGAAATAAGTTTCCACACTCACAAAAGGTTTTTATCACCAGAAAATCTTTTCATCCCCCAGAAATTTATACTTCTTAAAAGAAATCATAGGAAAGGTTCTGTTTTAAGCTTTTTTAAGCGATCTTTTGACTCAAACGTGTCTAATTTTCGGTGCTTCGCATCCGCCATATTAATTTTTTGACCATATATTTCGCTCAATTTACCCATTTTTTATATTTTCAAATTATTTTTCACTATTTTAATTGTTCAAAAAAGCAAGGGCATCGTCCGAAATGCCTAAATTGTGTTTTTGACGCATAACCATCGCTTTTATAATCAGAAAGGCGCTTTAGCAAAAATTTTTGATTTCACCCCCCCCAGAATTTCCCTGCTGTGCAACTGGTAACCGCTTAACAAAAAGTGTCTATATCATAAAACGCCTGAATGCTTGCGTGAAAATGCTTGTCCAATTTATTTCAGGCTTTGAAAATATGCCACCGGTTGCGCACGGCAAAAGAGCTAAGCAGCTCAGGCAACAGCAGCAGAGGGAGGAGAATGAACAAAAAAGTTATCAGCAACGATCGAACACACCAAACTACTGTTACAGCTGCATGAACGAAGAATTTGCAACATTTTGGGCATATTTTCAATATACTTACGTCAAACCGGCGAATTTCACCGATGCGTGCCTTCACATGGACCGTTGGGCGTTGATAGGACGGGTTCCTTGCGACACTACGTGCGTCGTGATAAAAGAGCCCAGAATAGCCGGTGGTACGTGAGCTGAATTATTTATTAATTTTTTGATGACTGTTAGACCAAAATTGCTGGACCGTGATCTGGCTGCTTGTTTTGCAGGAAAAATTTGCGAAAATATATCTTTACAGAGCATAAAGACATGAGAAAATTTAAAGAAATATTCAAAAAATTCGATTGAATTGTACAAAATATAGTCGAAAAATTAGTCTACGGTGCAAAGCGCCGAAAACTTAGCACTTTTGAGCCAAAAGCTAAAAACGCTTAAAACAGCACCGTCTGTCTCTACGAATTTTTTCTGAATTTTGCGACAAATCGTGAATTCTGGGATTAATTTCTGGAGGGTAAAAATCTCCCCAAATCTTTCCTTCCAAGATCATTTACTATTACAATCGCATGCAGTCTCTATTCAAAATTCATAGTACGCATATATTTACTCGTAAGCTCTAAGGTTTTAGATTGATTGCGTTGCAATAGCCGCCCTGTCCCGATTCTCCGACCGTCCCGATTCTCCGACTTTCCCGATTCCCCGACCGTCCCGATTCTCCGCCTAATGCTAAGAGAGGTTATTTTAAGATTCGCGAAAATCTCGTTTCTCCGACCGTCCCGATTCTCCGCCCGTCCCGATTCTCCGATTATCCCGATTCTCCGACCGTCTCGATTTTCCGACCGTCCCGATTCTCCGTCCGTCCCGATTCTCCGACTTTTCCCGATTCTCCGACTGCAGATTCAAATATGACAGGTGGCATAAACCACATGTCAATCAACTGCTGAATAGCGGTTGCACATACATGTAATAAAGGACTTATTTAGAGATTGAATTATTATGTAATTTTACGGATTTTTTTCATAACGTATCATTTTTGTCATTCAGTAAAACTGAAAGTAATTTTTTTGTCTGACATTACAATTATTCGTTACATTTTGACTTTAAAAAGTTAGAATAAACAGAAGTTACATCAAAGTAAAATAATGACATTCGATTTGTCATCCCTAATCTTGAGGAAGTTAAGACTATATCGTTAAACCATACTGTCTCCTTGCCTAGCTCAGACTTTTAGTATTAATGCAGTTACCTTTGTATATCAAACGTCTTGAAAACGACGCTAAATATTTTTGTCTAATTTGCATTTTCCATTTTTTTGTTTCTATTTTTATAAGTCAGAGCAGAGTTTCATCTTATTCGTTACGCTGGTTAATCGAATAAATAGGTATCCATGTACCTATGTAAGTGGTCGATTGAATAAGTATATATGTATGTACATATCTGTACGCAAAACACATATATTCATGTTATGCACATGCGTGGGATGCGTTCGTAGGTACTGCATTATAAATCGTGCAATGCAGTCGTAGTCAAAACTAGTCAAATCTTACCATGGTCGGAGAATCGGGATGGTCGGAGAATCGGGACGGGTGGAGAATCGGGACGGTCGGAGAAACGAGATTCTCGCGAATTTAAAAAAACTCTTTTAGCATTAGGCGGAGAATCGGGACGGTCGGACAATCGGGAAAGTCGGAGAATCGAGACGGTCGGTGAATCGGGACGGTCGGAGAATCGGGATGGTCGGAGAATCGGGACGGTCGGAGAATCGGGACACAATCGCAATAGCGGCTGTCGCAAATAAGAATAAGAGCAGATTTGCATAAACGTAAGCGATAAGGGTCTCTCTAAATCTCTCACCGTTACGATCAGGAAAAAATTTACACTCATTAACTTATAAGCATAGTACTTTTGGCAGTTTTTCACACAATGCGTCATTCCTTTCGATCAACAGATAAATACTATAAATAAATGCGAAAACGAAGTTTCGAAAAAGTGTAACAACAGTCATTTTCGTAAGTTCTCGGTGTATATGTGTGGTAAATCGGAAGTTTGTTTTAATGTGACGTTTCGCTCAGCACTGGCTCGCACAAGCCCTTAAAAATGCCATGTTTTTCAAGAACAAATAAAGCATATTATTAACGTTGTTACTCGTATTATCACCTAATCAAATATCATTGACTTTGACAAGATCAAGTCTTTTCACAAATGATATGATGAATACAATAAGATTAATGCTTTGCTAATTGCTTTACGATGACCCAGGAAATTTTCCGCTTTGTTGGTTTTCTCGTTGCTGTCTATTTAATTTTTATAGGATGATTCCGAGAAAAGCAATTAATAAATGAAATCATCTTAGTAACAAGATAGCAATGTCAGCAACATTTTTATCATGCAGGTATACGAGATGGCTTCAATATCATTCGAGGATGTCTCTCTTCCGTCATGCATCATCGGCTGCCCTCTCATGTGTATGCTTTAAGCAGACGAAATGGTCGGACAAGCAAGCAAACGTGCCAAATTGTGACAACCAATGACTTGCAGCCTCTACCCAAGTAGTAACATGATCAATTCATTTAGAGCGACTCACGTAAGAGGCAGCAACCAAATTCCATGGGGGTCAGATGGGGCAAAATTGCCAAAAATAGCACCGAAGATTCAATTCTTGGGGGTTTATCGATTTTGGGGAGTTTCAGATTCTGTGGGATGTAAACCCCCTAAACCCCCCACGCCCATGTGTGTTAAAAGTGCCTTTTTGGGCTGAAAGCGATAGGTACAACCAGACGTGTTCTTTGGAGGGTTAACCCCCAGAATGGCAACTGACCCCACGCCAAAATGGCTGCGACCTCCCAGAATTATCGATTTTTTGTAGAAGTTGGTAAAAGTTGTAAAAAATGTGCCCTTTTTTCTTGGCGCTTCGCGCCATACACAAATTTTTTTACTATATTTTGTTCAATTTACTCAATTTTTATAAATTTTTTCGAATTTTTTTACATTTTTATGTTCTAGAAGAAACGAACATTGTCTGAAGCGTCAAAAACAGTGTTTTTTACATGTACCCATCCTTTTTAGACCAGAAAAAGGCACTTTTCTAAAAACTTGTTTCTGACCTTCCAGAATTCCCGTGCTGGACATGTTTGGGTACAACGGTTTAAAACGCATTTTTACGTTTTGGACGATCTCTACAGCAACTGTTTTGGAAGGGATACTCGTTTAGAGCTAGTCATGAAAACGACCTCAGAAGCAATGTCGACGTATCAATAGCTTAAAAACCTCCTAAATTAACAGTTTGCTGATAGCTACTGTGCCAGAAACCCTTTTGCAAAGCAATTTAAAACTTTGTCTGTTTTGGGCCATGAGCTTTGTGTTTGCAGAGAGTTTCCATTTACGCCTGGATAAAATGAAATTCGTTCAAGTCAGACTTATCAAAGTGCGTTTAATCAATCTTGAAGTTATTTTGCAACTCTGAATTAGGGTACCTTACCTACATATTGCATTTTTTACAGTTGAAATACTTTCATTTCTTATATACGATTTTGAACATAGAGAAAAGATTTATTTACGATATCATTCCATTCCAGTAAGAACTTCTCTATCGCCCAAATTTTCTAAGTTTCCAATTTCCTGAATACTTTTATTTTTAAATGTCCTCATGATTCTCCAAGTTTTTCCAATATTTAGGAAGAGCTCACATCGACTCGATTTCGACTACCCCGATCGACCACCGGCAAAAAACTTTGACATGGACCAAAGCAAGCCAGTTTTTTCAGTCAGAATATGCACATGCTACGGAAATTTGTGCAATGGCATTAGTGATAGAATTTTACCTTTTAATATTCATTATCTGATTATATTTGCTGCTTTTTTCGTGAATAAATTAGTGCCGGTTTACTACTGATGTCTTGGGTCGGTGCTGACTATTCACCTGGAGCGCATGGGCTGGCGCCGTATTATTTATTGTATAAAATAAATCATAATCATGAAATAATCAATTATGTAATAACATCATAAAAATAGGAATAAAAAGTTACTGAAGCTGCATTTGTGAAATGAACATTCTTTCTATTAAAAAAATAGTCGATTGTCTTTTCTCAACTGTTTTCGACAATAATGTGAATAAAATAAGCGCTTATAGCGGTTGATATATATTGTCACCTCACCGCCACAGATGAACAGGATGGTCGGGGAGTCAAAAATTAGGCTTTTTTTGTCAAAATGACCTAAAAACTGATATAAATGCTAAAATCCAACATTACATTATTCCAGAGTTTCTCATCGATTTCAAGCTCTTTAACATAGAATTTTCAATTTTAATTTATTTTAGGCCTTCATTTTGCCTCAATTCCCAGAGAAAAATTTTCATTTTTCCATTCTGTGTTTGTGGATCCCCTACGTGCATGTCTGGTCACCGCCACTGATCAGATGTGTAGGTTCAAATTTTTACAGTCCTGTGCAAAATAATTGATTCTGAAAGCGCTCTTAAAGAACAGAAGCTTCGAAAATATCGAAACATTTTTTCTTTTAATTTTAAGACACGAATTCTTACTAAATCTAATTAATTATCGCAACATTTTTATTACCTACCTATGTACTTTCTGATCAGTTTTAATAAGCTTATCTGAAAGAGGTGCTCATATATTTAGTATACCTAAACGCATGTATACCTACATATGTACCTACTGCAAAAATCTCTTGAGGTGTATAATTCAGGTTATTTAGCACTTTTGCATTTTTTATATTCATTAATTTTTGGCCTTCATTTTGACTTATTTTCCCGAAAAATTTCCCATATTTCCGTCCTGGATATCCAGACCAGACATGCATGTAAGCTTTCGCGATCTATACCCCAAAGAATAGAAAGTTGGCATTTTTTGGGAAAAATGGGAAAAATATAGGCCAAAAGGAATAAGGATCGAAAATTTTTAAGTATGTTCAATCGATTTATACATAATTTCAATTACTTTTGCGAACAAATCTGGATTATTTTATCTGCAAATTTTCCGGCTCCAACTTCAAGTATTTGTATTATCACGCAAGACGTTCACATGCACAATTTACGTGCAAAATAAAACATACGGAGCTTATTTTCCAGCTCCCTCTCATTGAATAGCGTGTCTACGATTAACTCTAAATTTATTCTCATGAACAATTTATGAGACAACTTACAACAGAATTAGGTATCTAGCATTAAAGCATCGTAAAAAAAGTTGTTATCAGCCTTATAACATTCAAATTATGGAGGTAAAGTGCATAGATACACAAGTTAATTATATTTGAATAACGTGGTCTCGAAATTGACGATTATTTCAGATAATACAGCAAATAACAAAAAAGGAAGATGAATCGATGCTCCCTTTTGCGAATTAAAAGCCAGACGAGGAGTACCGGGACGAGTGAAGGTCCGTCTTTTCCTTGACGTTGATGTCGTTAACGGAGGCACTAAAGATCACAAGCTATTAAATTTGGGAAGAAACCAAGTTTCCGACTTTGATATTTTAGTGCAGAGATGTCAAGGCTTATAAATAATATTTGATAAATTTATCTTCACATTGGAGGTTGAGAATAGCATTGAATAGACACGTTTTTGATCATGTTTCCGAAAGAATTCGAAGAAAAAACTAAAATAATATAATAAATTGTAAAATAATAAAATGTTAACAACCAAATATTCTTGACTTTTTCGTGAAAATAAACGGTATAAAAAATTTTACTCGTGGAATTTAGTTTTACTTAAGTTAACGAATGACGTCTCACTGTTGTAATAGCATAGGATACTGAAAATTAAGATAAATATTTCAATGAGTTCATAGCAAAATAGGCATCAAGTGCCTAAAGAAAATTCTGAATCAAGAAAGTTTTCTAAGCTAAATTTGAGCTCAGATTCCAAATACGCCTTGCGGTTTGAAAATCTAAACACGTTTCAAATTGTTCGGGCTTCCAAGCATAAGCTTGAATATGAACTTGAACTTAAATCAGTGTTTAAGGACACGTAGCCAGATTAAAGCCTGGTCTCTAAAGTCGAGGTCCCACCGAATCTGTCCAGGAAGCCAGGATTAAACCAAATGCCAATGTTAAAATATAACATAATAGAATTAATTGCTGATTATGCTTTGCAGCTTTAAACCTGGCTTAAAAATTAGAAGACTCGAAAAGGAAGCCGGACCGTACTCTTCTTCCGAAGACATTTTATTATCTATTTTTTCTAGCTCGTTTGTTTACCTAAGTACATTTTTGAATTTCTATCTTCATTCTCAAGCTTATTCAACTCATACTTCACGGTAAAAATGTAATATGTACTTAGTTTACATCTATAAATAGTCACACACAGCATGACATGGGGATCATTCTGGCCTAGAGGTCAGAAAGATTTTTCGACTAAAATGGCCTTAAAAATTAATAAAGTTGTTAGATAGCGTAAAAGTTACAATTAGAGACAATTTTTGATCAATTTCGAGTACCTACTTGCGAAACAGTTTAGATTGTTAACCGTTTTCCATCTTAATTTTGACTTATTTAACATTAAATCCTGCCTTTTGTCCTCGATTTCTATTCGTATCATTACGTTTAAAGCCCAAAGGTCGAATCATTATTTTGGTGATGACCATACGGACGCTCTTGACCGTGCCTGTCCACAAGATTCCAGCCAATTGAGCCATATCAGGCACCGGTTCATAGGGTACGTTTAGATTTCCAGTCCGCAAACACGTCGTTTCATGCCACCAGCCCGAGCCCCAAAAGGAACCGCATGTCGAGGAACCAGGCACATTGTTAGGATCAGTGTCTTTAGTGCCAAAGCGCTGACCACGACACAACACCAAATTATCGGCTAAATGAATATGATTCTAATGATTATTCATCGATTTCAGGTGAAATTCGAAGTGTTGACCATAGATGCACAGTATGGCCGATCTGGGGGATCAGTTGGTCTGGGGGTGGTAAAAATTGAGCTTTCTTTGGGCCAAAATAACTTCAAAAACTGATATAAGCGCTAAAAGAATGTCAGAACTGCGTGGAATATTCGAACCAATTTTTAAGAAATTTTTCAATTTTATGCATTTTTAGCCTTCTTTTCGCTTCATTTTCCCAGAAAATTTCCTATTTTTCCATTCTGGGAGACCCCCTACCCCCTCCTCACGTGCATGTCTGGTGTTGATTACTTGCCAAAATCTGCATACCTAATATTTTGAACGAATTTATGCGTAGCTTGCCTTTGTTTAATTGATTTCAAAGCTAAATCACACAGATACATATGAGATTTCGAACAATAATAGTCGATATCACACATGGGCGGGAGGGGGTTCGGGGTGATGTATACCCCCAGAAGTTTGAAATACCTCCCCCCAGAAATCAAAATACCCCTCCAGAAAATTTTTTTGCTTTTTTAGCAATTTTTTGATGCCATTGGATAGTGCTCGACAAGAAACGTCGAAAAATGGTGTTTTTTCGCCATACAACCACTTTTAAGACCATTTTTTGACCTTCGAAAATTTTTTCACCCCTCCCAGAAATTATTTCACCCCTCCCCAGAATTTCGGTGCTGCCCACCTATGGTCGATATGAGATTTTGAGAAGGCATTTGCGATTTTCATAATTATTTATCACTCTGTATTTAATAAGATAATATCAAACTTAATTAGTAATAGGAAGTCATCAATAGGACAAAAAAGGCAAAAAAGGCGGGAAAAAATTAGAGATAATATTAGAAAATGAATAAATAAATTAATTAAAAAAGTAAATAAAAAAAGGAAGAAAAAGATAGAAATGGAGCATGCTGTTAGTAACTATAAAAGAAACCAAAAAGACGCGAGAAATAGCAAAAAGTATACCCAAAAAAATTATATTATGACAATTTACATGTTTCATGAGGCGCAAGAGTTAAGTGAAACGTGAAGAAGTAAGCAGGATTATAAACAAAAAATACACAGAAAAAAACATGTAAAAAGCCATTGTAAAATCGTTAAAAATCATTGAAAAAAGGCCAGGTCGAGGAACTAGGTTACTACAATTTTGCGCCTTTAATCCTCTGACTGTCACTGTAATCTAACGGCACCAATAAGTCACTCTAGAAACGGGTGTTTTTTTAAAGTTCGAATTTTGATGAAGATTTTAGGAAAAAAGCAGTTTTGTAATTTTTGACGAAAATGAAATTTTGATACACGGATTGATTTAGTCTCCTCCCATAATTTCATACCGATGTAAAATAACAATTCTAAAAATTTTGTAATCTATAATGTCAAAAAGAGTATTCTTCGAAAAATTAAAGTCTACAAGATCCAGGAGCGTACTGAACATACATGTTCTTAATGGGGTTGGTTTGACTCCCAGAATGGCTGCTGACCCCACGCACAATGGCTGCCGCGTGGGCGTGGGGGCGGTATGCACCCCTCCAGAAACCAAATACCCCTAGAAACCAAAATACCCCACAGAATTCAATTTTTGACAATTTCTTTCAATTTTGTCGCAATTTTTTGATGCTAAGGATAGTGTCTCGGTGAACACGTTGAAAAATGGTATTTTTTCGCCATGTCACCATTTTTAAGGCCATGTTTTGATCTTTGAAAAATCTTGCACACCCCCCCCAGAATTTCGGTGCTGCCCACCTCCCTTCATTCAAATTTTGACTTTAAATTGTCAGATTTTCGGTGCTTCGCGCCATATAACTACTAATTCTTTGACCAAATTTTATCAAATTTATTTAATTTTTTCAAGTTTGTTAAGAATATTCCATGTTTTAATTTTCTAGAAAAGTCTAAACGTCTAAAAACAGTGTTTTTGAAAGAGTTCTTATTACTTGCCATGAAAATCGCTTTTTAAAATTTTTTAGCGGTCAACCCCTCAGAATTCCCATACCGTACGTTACATGTATGATACTAAACCAACCAACATGTAAGAAATTATTGATAAAAACGAACTATCGCCACGAATCATGCTTCCTAAAGTTAATCGGTAGAAATCCGATTCGGAAGATAATTGAAAACGGTCATAGCGAACTTGCAATTCCGCACCGGCTTCGGAAGTCAATATAATGAGCAGTTCGTAAGTCATTCCACTTGTTCCAGTCAACTGATATACGTATTCATTGCCTGTTGAAATTTTTACAAATCAAACGACCAGTTACACAAATAAAAAACAATTATTGCATATTAAGGATTATTAAGATACATGATAATTGAATATTAATGGCAATAAGGATAGAAACGAATCGACATAAAAATAAATATTAGTATTCGAATTACGATGACCATTCTCGTATAACTGTGACGTAAGTTTGAATTGAAGAGTTCAGGGATAATTGCCTTGAGGTCATCGTGTCCAGACATTCACGTGGTGGTTTGTATTAGAGACCAGAAAATTATGGGAATTATTTTGCGAAAAATTAGGCAAAATGAAAGCCAAAAAAGCATGAAAACCAAAAATTTGTTCAAAAGTACCTTAAACTAACTAAACACTGTTGATTAACATATTTTTCACGCTATTTTAACATTTTTTCTAATTTATGAAGTCAGTTTGACCCAAACACATCAATAAGTGCATATATGTAGATCGCGATTTTAAATTTAAATCAGTCGGTTTGAATTAGACCAGACCGTCAATTACATCGAATTATTCTTATTTTTCCTTGTTTTTCAAGTCATGCTAAGTAAAGTTAGATGACGTAAAAATCTGGTGCAAGTCTGTTATAAACCAGGCTTAAGACAGGCTAAATTCAGACCTGACTTTTTGTGGCTGTAAGAAGGATCGGAATATTCTTCAGTTCAAACGACTAGATATTTCACATCTGCTCAACCTGCGCGTGAAGCAGTCAGGCTTAAGAATGGGCTAGTTTAAGTAAGATTCATGTTTTTTAAAATCATGTTAAGATGCTATTACTATGCTAGAACGACGGTATCTTAAAAATTTTGGAACGGAGTCTAACGATAGAAAATGTTGGTAAAATCTATTAATCCTCCAGATATTTTTTGATGAAATTGGCGAAATCATTCAAAAGTACTATAATTTCTAGCTTTTTTACCTAACCAGAATTCGCCGTTCATTATTCCGAAACCAGCTTTATAATCCGACCACGAGCGATCGAAATCCACTGATCCATCCTTTCTCAACTGAATGACCTGAAAATCAAAACGCGAACTAAGCATAGATGTACAGCACGGGAATTCTGATGGGACAGGCCCTAATTTCGAAAAGTACCTTTTTTGGGCGAAAAACGATGGGTGCACGTCAAGAACAATTTTTAGACGTTTCGGACAATGCTCGTGCTTTCTAGAACATGAAAACATAAAGAATGTCGAAAAATTTTAAAATAATTGAGAGAATTGAGCAAAATATAGTCAAATAAGTGTGTATATGACGCAAAGCACCGGAAATTTGAGATTTTCGAGTCAACAATGAGCTAAAATCGCTTTAAAAGGTACAATTTTTATAATTTTTACGACCAATCGACAATTCTGGGGGTGCGCGCGGCCATTTTGCGGGGGTCAGTAGCCTTTCTGGGGGAGTCAATCCCCACTTCCCTAAGAACACGTACAAGTTACTAAGTCTGATCACCTGAATTGATCATAAAAATTTAAATGATGAAAATAAATCTAAACGTATGTTTAATTACGATTGCATTTACAGACTTCCATAAGCTTTTGAAACCGCAATTTATTTTTTTGATTGAATTTGTAATGTTTAAAATTTTTCCAATTCTTGCTTGTTTATTGAATAAACTGATTCTTTGTAAACTATTTTTATTTATTTTAGCATATTTGTGTTGACTTTACCGTCCAGCCACCACCATGTAAGTCAAAATCGCATAAAATTTGAATAGTAGAGCAAGACGAGGACGTGGTGCAAGATGGATAGTTGACCGTTATAGTTGCAGAACCAGTTGGGCGTGTTTGAGTCTGATAGTCGGCACAATCTTTTGGAGTATCTGCAAAAAGTTTTGATCCACGTTAAAGACATAGAATCCTAGAGATAACAAGGTGATACAGTCATGCTTTTAATTTCAATGTTTCTTCGTTAGGAGGGTGCTGATCACGCATAAACATACATAGAAGGGGGTCTGAGTTTGGACTATAGATGTATAGCACAGCCGATGTAGGGGTTAGCCGAGGGGGTCAAAAATAGTTTTTTGGGCCAAAATGACCTCAAAAACTGGTATACTTGCTAAAATAGCGTTACAATTACATTATTCCACACTTTTACGTCAATTAAAGCGCTTGGAAAATTTTTTAATTTTCATCCATTTTGTCTTCATTTTGCCTCATTTTCCTCAGAAAATTTCCTAATTTTCTATTCTGCCCCTCCCTAAATCCATAAAATCGCCACGTGCATGTCTAGTCTGAACCTTCAGAGGACCTGATAGACCCCCAAAATCGGCAGACCTAAAAATTGAATTTCTGATGCTATTTTTGGCGATTTTGCCCCATCGGGTCCCAAAAAGTTGGCTACTGCCCATTTATGGTGCTATTGAGTAGGAATAACAATTTAATTATTAAAAAGTAATGATCCCAAAAACTACATATGTATATTGTATGCTTTACCCACCTGTCATACCCCATTGCTGCAAGGCATTAGCTAGGCACCTTCTTTAATTCATAAAGTAGTAATAGATTGTCAAACTTTTATGCAATTTTCGCAAGATACGAGTAATTCTTCTTGTTAAATCAAAGTTGTAAGTGTAAATGCTAAACAGACCTTAAATCACATGAGGAGTTTTTGCCAAGTCAATCTATCATACTTAAAAAACCGAAAAAATAGACAATTTTAAAGCAAATAAATAACAAATCAGAAAAATGAAAAGAGCCTTATTTACCTTCAGGCACTCTTATTCCTCGACAGGTGCCATTTACGCCGGTCAAGGGCACCGTGCCGGAGGGGCAACCGCATTGAAAACTGTGGATTAGTGGAGCATACATGCAAGGTTGATTAAGAGGACAATTTGTTAGCGCGGTAGAACAAAAATCTAAATGTGCTTCAAAATATAAGTAATGCATTGTCGCAAAAAATATTAATAATTTTTTGTTCAATTTCTTATACTGCAAGCCAAAAGTTGAAAAATGTTTAGGTACTTGTGATTCAGGATACATAAGTTTCACTGCTTATTGGGCTTGAAATCTCGACTGAGTAAGAAGTATGCATAGCAATGTTAGATTAAGCTTATCCTAATACGCGTGGGTACAGCAACCAAGCCAATTAATAATCATACTGTCGCAAACTTTCACATTACTGTCATTTAGAAATGTACACTTCCAAAATACACTTTAAAGAAAACAAAAGTCAATATCATTCGGTAAACATAAAAATGAAATTCCTAAGAGGGAACAAAGACTTCCACTTACCTTTAATTCCGTTGATTTTGCTTTTGGTAACTCAAATAGAAATGGTCTTCTGTGCCGAATAATGGAACAAGTTAGCGGCTACAGCAAAGACTAGAGCAAAAATTGTTTGCCAAAACGCTGTGTTTTTGCACAAACGAGAAAATTAATGAACTTTCCCGAGTGAGATACATAAAGACTGCAATAACACAGGATGCAACATATAAATATTTTCGATCGTAAGTCTCTTTGCTATACTCGAAGACATTGTGTTTCTTATCGAGAAACCAATTAATTTATGCAATTTCCAGGCTGAGCACGAAAAAGTGATTGTGGTTTGTTTTACATGGAATTGCTCTTATCAATCTAGAATAAGTATCAGTGGTACAATGACTCTAGACTGTCTCTCTTCCCAAATAATTATGGCAGTAAAGTAAGAAAGCTTAAAAACGTACAATGCGGAGACGATTACTTTCATCGCTGCCGTCAACACAATTTTTCGTTCCGTCCAAGACCATTTCATCATAAACGCAGCCGCCGCTTAGGCAACGGAACATTTCAGAGGAGGGACAAATTGCTGAAAGAAGTGACTCTAATCTAAAATTTGGTTCATAGACATTGCCTAAAAGCCAGTTTGAAACGATATTATAAAACTAATTTAATTGTAAGAAAAATCCAAAGAATTCGGTCAAACTCCTTATTTTCAAAAAGCATGCGCCCTTAATAATTGCGACACACCTAATATATTGGCGATGAGCATAATTTTGGTTATACTCGTATGTGATGATATAGAAGACAAAGTCTATAAAAATTATTATGGACTTATTTGATTCGTTAGCAAATATTTTGAAGCTAATCAATTATTCGTAAATTCGCTGAAGCGAATTTTGATTACTTTGAGCGTCACTGCAATCGTTTAATTGTTCAGCGGGATAAACGCATTTACATCCGTCACATTTCACCTGACCAGTCCAGCAAGCTGCAAAAATATTCAAACATGTCTTTTATTAGATATGTTCCGCAAAATTAGTCAAGATTAGGAATATTTCTTCAAAAAAATCAGCCCAATATATCAATCAGCTGCTCTGGAACGACTGACGTTGTACATTAACTTTCCTAATTTTCAATCTGGAGTAGCATGAACAGTGAAGATGATGCTTTATTTAAGAGTAAGTTAAAAGTTTGAGATTCAGAGTAAGTTGAAGAATTGAGCTCATTTTAGTTTTAATTTAATTTTATGTGAGAACCTTCAGAACCGTAAAAAACCTAGTCAATACGTAACCACAGAAATCTCAAAATAAGCAAATGACCATGATCAACGATCCCAATGCACGAAAATGATATAACAACGGTTGATAATAGTGATAACAGAAAAGGACTGCTTGGAGATAACCTTTTTGTACCTTCATCGCTGCCATCTGGACAGTCAACATTGCAGTCTCTAAACTTCTCGATTGGCACACATAAGCCATTGCCGCAGTCGAATTGTAACGGTTGCGTTCGACAAGACCCGGGTATGCGAGATAAAATATCTGTCGAAGAAAATGCGAATCGCAGAAAAAAAGAGAAAACCTAATTCTATTAGTTAGACCAAAGCTCTGAAAAATATTAAAGTTCTGACTTCTTAGCCATTTACAGTAATTTGCATAAACTTTCATTAAGTTAAAAAATTTCATATTATTTTTCAAACTTTCATTTCACTTGAGTACAACAGTTATAAAATAAGTTGCAGCAGCTTTAAATCTCGAGCTGGTAGCGCAAAAAGCACCAGATGATACATACCTACTTTACTAGCGGCTGTCGAAGCTGAAATGGAATGAAATACTATATGGTTAAAAATTATCCGACCAATTGAAGTTTGACAATATTACCATTTGTAGGAGGTGCGCATGTCACATCTGAGGTTCTGTCTGAGCATGGACATGTCGCCTTCATCGTGTACACGTTGAAAGAACATGATGCGCTCCCAGATCCACAAAAGCTACCATTCAGAATACATGAATCTACGAACAAATACTTGAATGAAACCTAAATTTCATCTTATTTGAAGCCTTGCTTTAAAATACGGCGGTTATTCTGAGAAAATTTAATTATTTTGTTCGCAGAAATGAAAAATGTCCTTACTTTCGTCAGAGAAGTCGCCGCATTCGTTTTGTCCGTTCAGTACCCAGCTCTTTGGTATGCAATTTTGTGTCGTTGAACAGTGATATGCGTCGCTTAGGCTGTTGCAAAATGATACATCTGTAATCAATCACTGATTTCTACTAATACGCCTTCATATTTATTTATAATATGCAGTCGAAGCATGCGCAGGAGCTTTATTCGGAGACAGGCTAAAATCTTTGAGCTGGTGAAATTAAGTTGAGTCTATCGTATTCGGGATTGCATGCATGATTTTCGGGATATGGATAACACACCCCCACCCCACATTTCGCCCCAACACAATTCACCCCCCCCCCAACTCGCCCCTACAACAACTCGCCCCCACACAACTTGTCCCCTCCACAACTTGCTCCCCATACAATTCGCCCCCACTCAACTCTCCCCCCACAACTCGCCCCCACACCAATCGCCCCCCCACAACTCGCCCCCAACACAAATCGCCCCCCCCACAACTCGCCCCCCACACAATTCACCCCCGCATACGTCCTTCACAACTTGCCCCTTCCCACTCTCAACTCGCCTCTTCACAATTGGCCCTTGGAACTTCATGCCGAGGGTTCATGATTGCTGCTAATACAACTATGTATTTTAAAACCATTTTTCGAGCAGAGTCCAAAAAGGCAATATAGCTAGTTTTCTGAGCCCTTAAAAAGGCAATATAGCAATGTTTTATTCGGGTAAAATAGCTAATAGCTTCAGTTGTTTTAGAGCCCAGGGAGTAATATCCATACGTGGGCACCAAGAAAATTCTGGGGGGGGGTGCAAGATTTTTTGAAGGTCGAAAAATGGCCTTAAAAATGGTGGTATGGCGATAAAAACACCATTTTTTGACGTTTCTCATCAAGCACTATCCATTGGCATCAAAAAATTGCGAAAAAATGAAAAAAATTTTTAAAAATTGAATCCTGGGGGTTATTTTGATTTCTGGGGGGTATTTTGGTTTCTGGGGGATGCATACCCCCCAAACCCCCCACGCCCAGTTGTGGTAATATCCCCCTCTCACCCCTCCCTATGCCCACGTATAGCAGGCAAGACAAAAAAGGCCAGGAAAGAAAACATTGTGTAATGGGCAATAATATTCAATTGTTAGTTCTATTCATTAGCATAAAAAATTACCAAAAGAATTCAAAAAAATGAACTCTGTGGGATTTTTAGCTTCGGGGTCCGACTGAATCCCCGTCATTGAATTGTAATTGCGATTCTTTTTGGGGCGAGTTGTGTGGGGGAGAGTTGTGGGGGCGAGTTGTGGAGGACGAGTTGTGAAGGGCCAGTTGTGCGAAGGCGATTTGTGGAGGGGGAGCGAGTTGTGTGGGGGCGAGTTGTGGAGGGGCGAGTTGTATTGGGGAGTTGTGGGGGAGGCGAATTGTTGGTTGGGGCGCGAATTATCCGCAAACCGGTTTTCTCATTCATTTTTCATTCACATAAATGTGTTAAAAGGGTTGCAAAATGCAAGAACTATGTACGTCTCCTTATATAATTTCAAATAAATTTTAAATTTATAAGCGTCTGGTAAGCTCCACCACTAAAATTTTATTAATTTTATGGCTTTAAAGATGCGTCGAAGAAAATTCTAGCACGGGAGAACGTTACATCAAGTTTAATCTCACATCGTCGATCTTGGCAAAATGAGCTTTCTGATCCAGTCACAACGCACTTGCCACATCCAGGCAAATATTGAATCGCATCGCAGAGCGATAACCCAATGCCACAGTCTAAAAGAAAAGTATAAGAAAGAGTAAATAGAGACATACACAAATATAATAAACAATAAAATCGATAAATACGATGAATAATAAACAAATATAATAAATAATTAAAGAATAAATACATAGAATAAAATAATAGACTAAAGATGAATAGAATAATGAATCAAATAACATTAGAAATCTATCAGATATCAAAATAATGTTATAAATTACAATTATAAATTAAATTATAATTGTAATTGCTAACTTGTAAACTAGTTCACGTTTCTTTCTTACAACTTACAGTGAAAATGGATGATAATAATGAATGATAGATATTAAAAGCTTTAAATTCAAATTTAATAGGACAGAATGAATATGAGTTGATTTGTCGCCATCTTTATTTATCTTTTACCATTTCAAGACTTACTACTTTATCTATTCAGTTTCTCACTTCCACCTACGCAAGATTTTTTTGTTCCTTTCAGTAAAATTATTTTCTAGAAAACGTTTTTAAAATGATTTTGAGGCTTTCCTGCGGACGCTTTGACACTTTAACACAAATTTTGTCTTAAAAATAAACAATACTGGCATTATCGTCCCACTTAGAAATCCAAATATGCATGGAAAAGCATTAATGTACCTACCTATAATGTTCATTAATTAAAGAAAAAGCATTTCAAGGACGCGAATCCTTTTGTACTTTACTTTCATCTGAGCCATTTGGACAATTCTGGGTACAATCTCTAATGTTACTGAATGGAATACATTGTCCTCCTCCACAATCGAAAAACTCTGCATTGCTGCATGAGCCAGGCACTTGAAGAGGATAGTCTTAATGATGAAAAATGTCGTGTTAGCAGTCCACTTTCAGAAGTAAAATTCCTATATAAAATTTAAAGCAAAAATTAGAATCGATATTTTTACAGAAAACAAGGACATATAGCTTCAGACTTTCGTTTATTTTCACATTTTTATGATCTTTAAATCTATTGGATCAAGAGACACTCAGTAAATATAGTCGAAAGTCAGTTTTTCATCGGCGAGCTATAATACGCATGTAAACCACTGATTTTCACATTCTAAGACAATCACTGAATTCGTTTTAGGTTAACAAATAAGCTGATGCGGCTTTCGTAAACGTATCTAGCTTAGCTACTATTCGTAAGATTCTCATCTTTGAACATTAACTCGGATTTACAGTAAGATGTTGAATGCTTGAAAAAAACGAAGCGAAGACTATTAATAATTTTTTCATTGAGCAAGAATAGATATTATCATTGAATTTCTGTTTTTCGTCGTATCACATTTAATGGAAGAATAATTTGAAAAATAATTGCTTACTGCTTGCTTGAGGCTTCACCTCTTGACTGAAGAATGATCGAATATCGAAACAGAAGGAAAAATAAATCAGGATTCTGCCCTGCATACGTTTAGACTTAACGTGGTATCAGTGCGCAAATGAATATACGTGACATCTTGATAGCTTATCGACTTTTAGTTGTTTAACAAGAAAAGCAAAATCACAAATTACTAGGCAACCATTAGGTCGGTATCTATAAACGAAATCCAATGCTTTTTTTATGCTTGATCCTCAGACTATTTTGGCATAGTGAATCTGATAATAATACATACCTACGCTTAATTTTTCTTTCACTTTTAGACGAGACGATCGTGTGCTATTTTCATGAAAATTCTACAAGTGAAATTGTAGTTTTACTAGTTTTTTCTTGATACATGTTTTAGCATAAATGGAAAAAATGATGAAAAGATCGTTTTGTGCATTGAAGGAACGGTCCGACACATTTTATAAGCTGTTAGACAAAAATGATTTATAAATTCTGCTTGGTGCGTAAGCTTCGTCATTGATGACAGTTCAAAGGCTTTAGAAGCTTGCTTCATATTTGCGCAGTATAGCTGAAAAGGTTTCAAATTACATTAGCAATAGTGGGTGTGCATAGAAGTAGGTAGGTATCATTCTTTTTTTGATAATAAGGATTGAAATTAGTTGTATATTCGGTTGAAGCGTAACAAACATAACATGACTAGTCTGATTTTTCTCTCTAAAATACTGAAATTCGTTCTGCTCGCATCAATCAGCGTAAGCAGCTCAGGTTAGTGTTTGACGGTATTTTAGACGAGGCTCTTGCTATTTTAATGAACAACTGAAGAAAGTTTAGTAGTAAAGTAGGTACGGCCTTACCGAGGATTCGGTCAAGAAGGTGTGGATTCAAAGTGCAACGGTTCATATCTCTGGAAACGCGTCGGGATAATAAGTTACAGCTGCCTTTTTCTACCTTTTTTAACATTCTCTATCCGTTAAAATAAAAAAAATCAAACTTTTCGAAAAAATTGTTGCTCTCAATAAGCTGTGAAAAGTGTCATTTTTTGTGGCGCTTGAGAGACAATTATGAAAAACACTTCATCACATGGCTCGAAGTTCCGAAAATTTGAAGATTTCGGTGATTTTGTTTCTTGCATCTCTCAAAAAATTTTTTTCGGCCAAAGGGGGCTGCACCTCCTCTTTTTTTAAGTACGACCTCATGTATATACAATTTCTTTTAATGGACACACTTCATTTCAGTTTACTGCGATGAACCCGATCCGGTAAAGGAGATTCGACGACAGATATTTGTCAACTATCACAGGAATGTTAAGCCGGTTTCTACGCAATCAAAGGCCATTAATTTGGGCGCTAAGATGCATATTTTTCACGTTGAGAAACTGGTGATGACGGTTTTCCTAAGATATCTTTTTTTGCAAATTAATACATTCATAATTATTGTAAGTTGTCAGCTTCCTGTCATGAAAATTGTGGAAAGAAAACCGCAGGGTCATATTAAACAGACAACAGTGCTATCAATAATAAATAAGAACGTGTCAAAAATTCAAATGACTATCATTTTACTTTTGTAGCCCCTACTTTTATTTGCAACGCGAATCAAAGTGAATACTTAAAAAAAATCAGGCCATAAAAAGTTATAAATATCGATTATGAGGCCGAAAATCGGCTGAAAGATTACAAAAAATCATTAAAATGTTACAGCTTCATTATTTAGATGATAAAAAGTAAAAAAAGGATTGAAAGCATCTGCGCTCCTTGATCATCCGGTAATAAAAATTTCATGATTTGATTGATTAAAAAAAGAAGATTTTTCGTCTGGAATTCAAAATCTTCTATGAGATTTTAATGCAGTCGTTGTTATTTAAAGACATTTATTTGAATACATTTAAAGGCTGTGCGCATTGTGTTCCTATTTTCATTTATAACAGCTAAGAATTAAGCTTTTCCATTTTTAGAATGAAATGCAGCAGAGTGTGAAGATTCATGGCATCTTTCAAATGGTATACCTTATTCTGCCTTTTTCGCTCTTATTGTACGACTACTGTTGTTTGGTTCATTTAGACATGGAATGACGATTTTCTCAAATGGGATCCCGCTAAATTTAATAATACGAAATATATTTTGCTGCAAAATTATGAATTATGGACGCCTGATATCGTATTGTCTAATTCGTAAGACAATTTAATTATCTATGAGTATTGTAAATATGTAGATTTTTTGAAATTTTAAATTTTTTCACTTTTTCTGACATTATGAAATTATAATGCCACTCAATATCACGCAAATCTGGTATAAATTTTTTCATCCATGCTAGAATTCGTAGCGCTCCTGTGTGTGTGTGTGTATGTGTATTGAATTGTGTTTAGAATATCATTGATTAATATGCTTTTTATCGTTAGCTGACCAGAATTGCGGTCTAGATTTTATTTGCCAAAATAAACAAACTAACAAAATAGTAAGAGGTTATGTGATTATATTTTTATTTACATTTTGTTATGTTCATATTATGTTATATTATATTTATGTTATATTATTATATTTTTATTTTAATATATTTAAATTAAATTATAATTAAATTTTACGTTATTGTGATTGATTTTATAAATAATTTCTAGAGCAAAACAGTCGGGACTCGATCCTTACTGGAATTTGCCTGTGAAGTTATGGTACCCAGGCATCGTTTACGCATCTCCCGAATTTACCTTGGATGTTTCGTGCCAGTTTGATCTAACCGGTACGATATGTTCTAAGAGCACGCATCTAAAAATAGAGTCTCCGGGTAATAGAATCTTAGATAAGATACATTGTTGTGTTAGTTTTATCATCCTCGCAGAAGCATATTGTCATTCATAACCCAAATAGTTTCAGATAAGAAGGATCAATTCTTATCGCTTGTATTTTATATTTGATCAGATAGCCATGAAAAACAATTCTGTTGGATATATAGAGATATTAAGACCCAAATTTATTGGAACACAGGAGCATAATGGTATTATTGTAAAGACAACGAAAAAATTAGCGTTTTGGCAATTTTTCGATTTAACCGATTTGCGAAGCAGCTGAGAAATGAGTAAATGTACGAGTGAAAGGCTTAAATGTTAAAAGACAACACTTACATTTTTAGGAATTTCCATTTGTTTTTCCAGTCGCATTTTTTGCTCCAACCAGGAGTTTCATATTTAAATTGCTCTAAGATTTTTTTTGCATTTTAACCGACAATTAGTTAATGAAGCGAATTTCACTTTACTTTTTACAATGATCGACATATTAAGCAGGACACAAAATGCGTTTAGATTTGCATATCCAAGTTAAAAACTTATCTCAGCACGATGACAGATAAACTGTCTGGCCTCGTAAGTTTATGCTACTAAGTTTTGTTTTGATCATTCATCTTCCTTAATTTTACAGGAAACTTTGCCTTTTCTTTTGAAAAGTCCCGTGGCTAGTAGCGCATAAGCATTTATGTACAAAGCCCGATCCTTCGCCCAAAAGCTATCCAGCTCGTTTCTTTGTAGCAATCAAATCCTCAATGATCTCACCAAAATTTTTCTTAGAATTTCAACCGAGACTCGTCGTATTTCATTTCCGAACAATCTAGAAAGTGTTTGTTTATTAGGAAATACTTATTTGGACGTTCTTTTTCATTGAAACTACTTAAGCACGGTAGTCATGATACATTTCGTTCTATTCAGCCGTACATAATTAGGCACAAAAATATAAACCGCTCGATAAAATTAGCACTATTCAATCGGAGGACATTCAAAATTTTATATTTATCAAAAATAATGTCCGAGGAACAGGAGGCTCTTATATTAATTCCTAACGACTCACTGAGACGGCAGGGCAGAGGGAATTGAAAAAGTCTTATCAAGATTAAAATATGAAGTTTTCATGTCTAAGCAACTGTTTGTAAACCAACTTTAGCTTTGAGTTACATGCCAACTCTGTGTAAGTGCAATTAAAATTATTTATTTTTTATTTTATTTTTTATCTTTTGATCTTTGATTTTTTACTTTATCGTTCTTAATTTAATTTTTTTCTATCTTTGTGCATGTAGAATTACTGTAGCTATCATTAAAGCACTCTCTTGTAGTTTATACATATTTCTAAACAAAACGAGTAAATAGGTCGTTCGAAGAGTTCCTTAAATACTTTACTTTGCTACACTTTGAAATTCCCAAACGGAAAGTGCATTACACCTGAATATGTTATAGTTTTCGCGTTTTACTTCAACCGATTATCCAAATGATATACAAACTTGCCCCATGGCGTTCTTTGCCAACGGTCTTTCACTCCTGGATGTCAATTGGACTAGGGTATCGGATCCGGAGCTAAGAATGTATTGGCCGGATAAAGATCAAAAGACTAGAATCTCAGAATGGAAGATCATCGGATTGTCCACGTCAGCAAAATATTGGCTCAAGGGGAACCTTACAGAGTAAATAAAAAATATTGCATTAACTAAGACCTTCAGTAATCAGTATAAACTTTTTGTACAAAATAAAAGAAAAGGCTAGCTCTCAGTAGCGCTTTTGTGCTTAGGCGCGTTCAGATGAATGAAAAACACGCTGCAATACATCCACGCGGGCTATCAAATATAATGAAATGTAATTAAAAATTGATAGAAAAGAAATATTCCAAATCAAAAAATTACAGTTTGACAGTTTTATATAGATCGAAGCGAAAAAATTAAAATTATATCAATAAAACGTAATAGCACAGATACCCATATAAAATATTTCGCTTTTATTCAGTCTAAAACAACGTGGGATAAAAACAAATTAAGTTTGAGTAATTTACTGTTTAGGTCAGTCTTCACGATCCTGACTTCATTTATTTGAATGAAGCAGTGACACCTTGCACATTGAATTGCATCTTATAATCTTATAATATTAATAATGATCTATTGTCACTGTTTTTGACACCGTTACTGATTTGAATTCAACTACTCTAAGTATATCCTTCTTCATGAATATTAATGCAACTTAACGATAAAAATGGTCGAAATTAAGTGTCAGCAGAGCGAAATTTCGATTGAATATAATAAGAAAAATTAAGTAGTAAAATTATCGTGTTCTTAATTTGATTGAATATGATGAATTTTCTGCATTTTACCACGGTAAGCATTCATGAGCAGCGGCCAAATTATGAATGTCCGATGGGGCTAAGTTGCCAAAAATAATACCGAAAATTCAATTCTGGGGGTCTATCGATTTTGTGGAGTTCGCCAGATTCCGGGGTTCGGATTCGGATTAGTTAGATTAGTTAGATTAGATTAGATTAGATTAGATTAGTTAGTTAGATTAGATTAGTCCGGATTCCAAAAATTTAATTTCGCCCATGTGTGAAGATACTTTTTTTTTGAAAATTCGATTTTCAGCGAACAGCCGAATAAAACAGAATGGGCGGTGCTGCCGATCATAGAAATGACAGTGAAGTTTGCCCGAAATAACGTTTATTTTACCGTTACGGCCATCTTGCCCGCCGTTTTGACCTCTTTTCTGACGCTAACGGGCTTGGCTCCGTGCATTCGTCTGAAAAATTCCTTGCTAATACTGTTGACAAATTTTTTGCTGCAATGTTTCTACGTCGATAATTTGATGGACCAGTTGCCTCTCGCTCTGACCGGCTTGCCCAGAATTGGTCAGCTATGTACATGAAATTTTCTTTTTTTTTGCACAATTTCTAATAGCTTGAGCAAATTATAAAACTACTTAAGTGGCAAAGTCGAAAATTAGGCGCGTTTAAACTTTTAAAAATTTTTCCAGCAAAACTTTTTTCTGTAATTTTTTGCAGGAAGTATTTTAAATAATGGGACAGACTAGGTCTCGTGTACATTTTTGAGAATAATTTACAAAACAGCGTCAGAATAATATGCACAGCATGGCGGAGTGAGGTGGGACAATGGAATTAAATCGGGTCTAAGGTGTTTGATGGAGATAAATCATTGGAAGTTTTTGATTCATTCAGCAAAGATACAAAAAGTAAAATCGAAATTACCTCACCGTTTTATTTCGCACAAGATTGTTAAGCATTTTGTGAAAATTTTCTGATTTATATCTACACCACCGTTTTTTTGAATCCGGCAAAGATTTTTCCTGATGTACAAAGACTTTTCGGGACCGTCTTTGTACATGTACAAAAATTTTTGGGAAGACAAAAATTGCAAAAAAGGTGTGAAATTCGCAAAAATTTTCGAAGCTTCGCGTCGAAATGAGTAATTGCGTATTCTATATATCTTTATGATGGCAGAAATTGCATTCCAAGAGGAAGAATGTCAAATTTTTCGGAAGGCGATTCTTAGTGCTTTTTGCCCTTAGAGACCCAGAAATTAGCTAAAATACACAACCAAAGGTCGAACAACTCTGTTTTTACCACACTAAAATCGCGGCTGTACCATATCAAAGTACTCCAAAATTTGTGTGTACAACATGTACAAAGATTTTTGGGAAGACAAAAACTGTAAAAAGGTGTAAAATTCCAAAAACATTTTCTGCGCTTCGCGCCAAAATGAGTATTATTTGTCCTATATATCTTCAAAATGGCAGAATTTGCATTTAGAATGGAAAAAATGTCAAATTTTTCGGCGCTTCGCGCCGATTTGAGACAATTTTTAGTAATTTTTGGCGTCAGAAACCCAGAAATCGGCTAAAATATACTCCCAAAGATCGGAAATTCTATTTAACCACACAAAAATCGCTACTGTACTATATTAGAGTACACAAAAATTTACATGCACTAAATGTACAAAGACTTTTGGGGACCATCTTTGTACATGTACAAACGGACCTTGTACAAAAAACGATGATCTACATGCATTTGCCAAAACTTTTTCATACTTTTTCATAACATTTTCTTTTTTCACGGAAAGTAGAATGCAGGAAATAAATTTTAAAGAAACTTTCTTTCTCGCTTCTTTCGTCTTGCTTTTTAGCTTGATTTTTGCATTGTTTATCTTCTCAAATTTCTATCATATTGTTTTGCCTTTGCATCAACAGTCTTTGAATAACAAAACATTAATCATGTACTGTGTTTTGAGAACAATTTACGAAACAGCGTCAGAATAATGTGCATAACATGACGGGATGAGTTGAGTCAGTGGAGGTTAAACTGATCTAACAGGATTGATTAAGATAAATCATTAGAAGTTTTGGCGCATTCAGCAAAGGTCCAAAAAGCAATAAGATAAAATATTTGAAATTACCTCACTGTTTTTCACACAAGACTGTTAGGCATTTTGAAAACATTTTCTGATTCATATCTGCATTTGCCCCGACTTTGCCTTACTTTTTTCATATCGGTTTCTATTTTTCTTGGAAAGTTCAATGGAGCTGAAGACATTTTCTGTTTGGCATCTGTTGTCTTGTTTTTTAACTTGATTTTTGCATCGTAAATTTTCACAATTTTCTACCATAGTTATTGTTTTGTTTTTGCATCAACGGTCTTTAAATGGCAAAAAATTATCTACCTCGCGTATGATTGACCACTTTTTGAGCTGAAAATTCAACGTTTTTCAGTTAAATTCTACGTCTTCAACCTATGCGCTACTACCTTCGCTATTTTGATTCGAATTTGGCTGTTGCTGTCTCAAGTTAAAGGAGCAGAAAAGCTGATGGCCGAGAAAAAAGCGGCCGAGGAAGCAAGTAATCAGGAAAAATTGCCGCAAGCGCAGCCAGAATCTATGGCTTCACGGTTGTCGTTTTTGAGCCGATTCTTAGAAGCTAAGAGATTCGGTTTCGTTATTTTTGGTCTATATTGCTTAATTTATTTTATTTACGCTTTAGTATACTTGTAGTGCTTCATATTTCATTCACTTAATATTCGCGATTGCCCGAATTATGCTCGATTTTCATTTTGAATGTCTTTCTACGAGAATTAAAATAGACAGACTAAATTTTAAGATTTTCTGAAAATTGATCATCTTATTTACTTATGATAAATGCCTCAAATGAACATTTTTTATCTGATAGTCCTTTTAGTCTGGCGAAAATAGACGACATAGCACGATAACTCGACTGACCTTAAGTCAGAAAAATGCCTTGGTGCCAATAAACCAGCTCACGCTGAAATAATAATTTATTGAATTAAGCTAGTGTATAAGCAATAGAAAACTAACGCTACAAATCGAACGACCATAGAAAAATGGCAACAAAATTGACAGTGTTGATCAATAAACTTGAAAGGCGAATTGTAGCCGTATTCGTGCCATGAGGTTGACCCGTTGAATCGCAGCAATCCATTTCACAACACGTTTCTTCAAATTTGAAACATCTGAAAGCCAAAATAATCTGAATATGACAGCCAGTCTGCTCGCGGATGTACATATGTAGCTTACGAAAATTCGGAGAAACAGTCGATCAAGGCAAAAATCGAGAAATATGCTTTTTCACTTTATTTTCGTACCTTGCTTTTGCTTTGATCCGATAAAAAATAGTTTGTTTTCCCAAAATGGAAAGTTACATTATCACTTCTGTAGTACCTAGTGATTCTTAAAAAAAGAAGCTCAAAACAAATATTTTCTCGTTTCTTCGCTAGATATTTTTGATATTTGCGAATGAAATCGAATTACTTCTTTTGTATCCTGAAGTAATAAATTTATAGGCACCTACTTACTTTTATGCCTGATTCTCAATCTTCACTGAAAGCTGAAATTCGACATATTTAGGGGTAAAAACCTCATAAATCTTGAAATGTTACTTAAATAATTCAGAGTTCAGTCTTTATTATTCGCGCTTCCATGAATTTCACTGATAGAAAATGAATGACGAAAGGTACCTATAGAATCTTTATCTCTGCATATATTAGTAATGAGCCGAATTGAAATACTTATGTAAAAGCAGGCACGTTTTGAGGTGATAAAAGAATGTTTGTCGGTCCTAATAATTTAGAGTGAACTCACTGGAATAGCACTTCTTCTATCTGCCTGTCGTCTGCTTCGTACCGAATATCCACATATGGTGGAATCGTGTAATTGCACGTTATAAAGCTGGCTAAGGTTGTGTGTGGATCCGAAAAATAAGACAGTACATCAATTTATAAAGCATACAGTCAGTGGTAGTAATTCGACAATGCGCGCTTTATATTTTTGGGCTTAAAACGGGTCACTAACATACATGGACAGCAACCAAAGTCTGGGGGTCCGATAGAACAAAATTGCCAGCGCACCAAAAATTCAGTTTTGGAGGTCTATTGATTTTAAGGGGTCCGCCGGATTCCATGGAATTCTAGACTCTCCAAACCTATGAGTGGATGTTTATTTTTGTAAAATTCTGTTGTAAAATGCATTTTAGATGAGTATGGAGATAATTTATGTAATATAGACCGATGCTTATGGATATTGCGATTCATAGCCAATATTGTGCAGCACAGTACATACATGAATGTAATATATTATGTTTGCATTGGATTGTTTTGAACGTAGTGTAATGCTTAAGCACAGCAAATACAAAATCTAGCTTATTGAAGTGTTTCAACTAAAATAATATATAAGAGTAATTTTTAATTAATTTTTTGATATCTTACATTGAAAACAAATATACTGCTTATAACCAAATTTAAATTCAAAACGTCAAAACCCGAAAGACTTTAGTTACAGAATAAGATGTCTTATTAACAGCTGAATCTCAATGCGCATGTCACTCGCGTCCGCGTACAGATGTTTTGGTTGCTTAAGAATAAATGACGAGTGATAAGTAATTAATAAATAATAAATAATAAATGAGATGAATGAATAATAGTATTATGTAAGTTTATGAAAATTTATTCACGAACGTTGTCGAATTTTAATTCGTAAAAAATAAATTAAGCACACAAATTAAGTCGTACAAGTGGTAGGTAATTCAATTTTAACGTTATTATAATTATGATCAGTATATATCACTTCATACCCAATCTAATCGATTTCAAAATTTCTCTTAATTTAAGATTAAGCAAGAAATCATTTTGACTGTAAGTAGCAAGTCAATTAAAATTTGAATTTTGGAAATGAGAATTCAATAAAAAGGATTAGTAAGTTAGTCAGTTAAAGCATTAATCCAGAATTACCAAGTCAAAATATCGCTTTCCTATCCAGTAGGAACGTCCATATTGAGGAAGGTGGGTCTTTGCATTATACATGGCAATCTTTTTTGATACCGCTCCTGCAATATAGCCGGCTAGAACGTCGAACAGTACGATTGGCGCATGCTCTTTAGGTGACAAGCTTTGAAATTCGGATAAGAACAAACTTTAAAATTCGGATTAGAACAAAGGATTACGAGACAAAATGTGATTTTAACCTGAATAAATTTTGGACCCTAAAATTGCATTATTTTTCGACTAAAATTTTCCATTTCACTATTGCGAGATATCTAAACGCCCGATCTCTTAGTACCTACATATTTGATCTGATCCTATTTATTATCGTCTAAACAATGATTAGGAAGGAGCCCTTAATTTTATGGTGCCCAGATACCTTTGGTCCAAAATCAGGACGGTTGAAATAAGTAGCACTTTTCAAAATAACGTTTATTACTAAAATAAAACATCAAATTCACACGTATTCACTCTTAGATGATATCTGATCCAGCAATTTTTCGTCACCCAGAATCTTTTTATACATTTCACCACACGATGAAGAATAATTTATTTTAATTTGAAGCAAGCGTTTCACGGTTTTAACATTCAATCAATTCTGATCGTCTGTCCATTGCTTTTTGCCAGTGGCGGATCCAGGATTTTCCTAAGGGGTAAAGGGGTAGGGGCGGTACCCCTAAGGGGGGAGCAAAACCCTGACTTTAGCGGTAAAATTAGCCGTTTTAACCCGAAAATCGGCAAAAATCGCTCAAAAATCCTTAATTTTGCGCACTATTTCGGGCCAATGGGGGAGCGGCCGCCCCCCTTTAAATCCGCCCCTGCTTTTTGCACAAGGAAAATACTCGTTCCACAGCCACGTTTGATGTAGAAATCGTAAACCTTATGCCAACTAGAGTTTTCAAATAAAAAAATATTTTGCTTTGAGAAACAAAGTGGACCAGTTTTTATCAATCGGCAAATTATTAAATACATCAGAATAAGTTCCGATAATGAGTTTAACTCATTTGTTTCATCAAACAATGAACCTTTCACGGCAATATCTGGCAATAAATATCCAGCCGACTTCTGAACTTCGTAGCTTTTAACATCAACCAATTGGTTGAACAAGGAAAATTATTTAAGCAGAACCACTATATAATTAATCGCCGTTGTATAAAAGTCGACGAATTTATTTAATGTTCAGCTTGATTATCTTAAAATTTTTTTAAAGGTTCAGGACAAATCAGGACGGGAACCCTAAATTTTCAGGACAAAATCGGGACATTCGTAGAATCAGGACGAGCTTCTAAAAATCAGTACAATCCTGATAAAATCAGTACATCTGGGCACCCTACTTAATTTGGTTCATATTAAGAATTTACAGCGGCAGTAAGACGGCAGTTTAAGATTGTTGCGAATCACTCAAATGCCATACGAAAAAACGGTTGTTAGCTAAAAATTGAAAAGTAAAAGAATCGCAGGCTTTGTGAAATAGACTATGAGACACTTTGGCTCGTAAAACGATTTTCAGAGTCGTTATCTAAAAGAATAAAACGATTTTTTGGAACAAAAAAGAGCAAAATTTTTTATTTTCTAGGCAAAATTTCTTTTTTGAAAATATTTCCATATCTTGCTCCAAACGCTCACTTTAATTATAAACTTTTCACAAATTCGGATTTTTCTAATCCTATCAAAAAATTACAGGCTCCGAATATGTATGTACCTGGCGAAAGCTTTTATTTATCTTTTTCTGACTGACTTTATTCGGCGGAATGAAGTACTCAGACCAATTAACTCATCAAAATACAGTGTTACGTAAATTTTTACGATACATTGAAAATAAAGCAGAAAAAAGCTGCTAACTTGCTACGTTCCTCGTCTTGAATTGTTCGTTGCTTTGATGCCATCAAACTTAGCTGTTCATTTGCATGACTATCATTTATTAAATCCAAAAAGCCTGTAAGAATCAGAATCAACCCGCAATGAGATGCAAGCAGCATCATTTAAAAGAGTGCCAGCTGTGTAAATTTAAAAAGATAAACGACTACTTAGAACCTTTTGTGAAACGAGAAACCAAATTAAGAGGAATTCTGCAAATATCCGTGTATCAGTCAAAATGTAGAATCACCTATTTCTGAAGCGTTGATACAACATGTGTAACATTTGTATATATTTAACTATGTAGGTATGTATATTTTCCTTTTAAAGATTTTGACTTGCTTGTCTTGCTGCATTTCTACTGGTGTGCATGTGGAATAAATTCAGTGCTCAAATAGCATGACTAGATGATTCATCCATAAACAGGTTTTTTTAAAATACCAAACTGTCATGCCTTGTAAAAATAACAGCACAATAATACTTACATATGTACTTAAGCCTATTTCAGAAAAGTAAACAGTCGAGCACCCTTGTCATCCAAGTTTTGTACGTTATGCTAATGCGCTATAAAATAAAACATTTGAGTAATTTTCAAAAGTTAATCGTTGCAGAACTATAAAATCCCAAGTTCTTAAAATATTAAAAAATTAAAATTTCCTACAGATACCTGGACGCTAATACAGGGTGGCTCAAACAAAAGAATGACATGTTGGTCCTTATAACTTCTTAAATATTTATGCAGTTTATTTTGTTAAAGAGCTTTTGACCTCTTTAACAATATGACAGTTTTGTTTATGCAGGTCTGGCTGCTGTTAGTCTACAATAAATTAAGAGAAAATCGTTTTGTTTTTTGAGTCATGACAGCATCAGCCAGATACATTATTGGGCTTTGAAACCCTGTAACTTTACAGAATCTTACGACAGTTAAATCTGAGTTACTGAAAAATAATTGAACCATAATCATAGGTTGCACATTTTTATAACTGCTAGCAAAGAAAAAACGTTGACGTAAGAATCCAACAACCCGCTATAAAGTTGCTGTTGTTCCGCACAGATTAAACCAATCAGAATAAAAATAAATAGAGCTGTAAACAAGTAGTTTTGGCTTCATGTAAATCAAACCACGTTGAATGATCTTTTTGTTGAATAGTAAAATTGTTGTAAAGATAGATTATTCAGGCAAAAAATTCTGCAAAAAAAAAGATGAAAAACGTCTTTTGCCTTAATTTAGTGTAAACCAAGAGTAGCTTAACCAGCATCTTTGAAACTTAGCGCTTTCTTGCAAAGGTAATAGGCTCTTAGAAAAAACAAACGGCATTTGATTTGGTCAAGTATCAGAGAACTTGTAGGGATCAATATGCCAATCGTTTTTAAACCCCTTCCCAGTATTTTTCGCCCAGTTTGTCATGAGTATAGATGCACACCATGGCCCATCTCTGAGGAGTCAGCCGTTCTAGAACAAGGGTCAAAAACGGAGGTTTTTCGGGCCAAAATGCCGTCAAAAACTGGTATAATTGCTAAAATAGCATTAAAGCGATATTATTCACAGTTTCTAATCAATTGCAAGCACTTTTGAGAAAAGTTCACTTTTCATCTATTCTAGCCTTCAATTTGCCTCATTATACTGAAAAATTTCCAACTTTTTCATTCTGAAGGGTCCAGACCCCCATACCCCAGGTGCATGTCTGGTAGTAAAAATGCTTAAGTAATTTAGAAAAACAAGTCTTCAAATCATCGATCATGCAGTGGTAAAAAAATAAATGAAAATCATATAAAAAGATGAAAATGAACATAACAGGAATGAAAGATAAACTTATTCATCCGTCAGACTATTCCGTACACAAGCTTACATAACTATGACATGTGGATAGAAAATAACACCGCCTAATCAACGAATCGCTCTGTCACTTTATTTAAAAGCAATGAGTAATCCTGACAACAAGTAGAGCAAAAGCGTTGGCACAAATTGTTAATTTAAAAAATGAAATAAGCTGGTAGACTCAAGCAAATTGAAGCGCAAAAATCATAACACGTACAAATATAATAGTTTCACCAGTTTCACATAGACTTAATCTTTATCGGTTCAAGCTTGAGTTTGGCTGCTAAATCATTCTTAAATAATTATAATATTTTTTACAAACACAAGATGCAGATTTGATTGATTTTTTATTTATACCACTCGTGAAATGACTTTCGGATTGTATGGGATGCCACCTAATTTTTTGCACGCCTTCATATGCTGTGTTTCTGGATCTCCGGGTATCAATACAGGCAGATTTTCTTCAACCTAAATCATAAAGTTCAAGGTGTCAGCAAAAACGATAAAACAAAGAAAGGAATAGAGGTAGCATTTTTTATAAACTGTTTTAAATTATTGAAGTATGTTTCAGAATGAAGGAAAGTAATGAACATATGTGGGATTAAAATACGGAAATACGAGATGGTCGGAAAAAAATATACGTAGGATCAGAATCTAAAAAATGTATGTAGGACTAAAATACGGAAATACGAGATAGTCGGAAAAACCACTGTATGCGTTTATTATATGTGTACGACAGTGCCCATAAAATTGTTGTGACTCAGCCAGAAACGAATCAGAAACATAAAACAAATTTCATTTTATAATGACGGCTGATATCGCCACCTGGACATTGAGATACACCAGTCTAAAAAGAGTATTTTATTCTTAATTAAAATTGAATTTCTCTGATTTTGCTAGATTAACATTCGAAAAAATCTAGTTCCGACCACTTAAAAAACCCGTCTTGAATAATACGAAAGTCGAGAGGTAAAATAATAATGATAAAAATCGATTAATATCAAAATAGATCGAATGCTAAATTTGGCGTTACCTTCGGCAGAGATCTGAACGTATTTAACATCTCCTGCAATCGGCTCGAAAAATCTGGCGCAAATGCTGAACTATCAATAGCGACAAAACATTGTCCCTAAATATAATCATTTAAGTGTGTTACATTTATCGCCTTACTTCCATTATTATCCGATTACAAGGTCCGCTTCTCTCGTTTTTTCCGCCCACTTTCGAACATTAGGGCCCCAGTGAGCGCCGCCAAGAATGCCACAAATCAATTCAACGAATAAGCTGAGACCGTAGCCCTTATAGCCACCTGAAATACCGAGAAAAATGTTTCAAAGTTTGAATGTCAGCTAAATACATGATCTCGAGGAGTAGGGGAGGCTTCTACCGGGAAAGTTTTCACCCCTTCCCCCAGAATTCGGTATTTTCCAAAGAATTCCATAAAGTTCGTAGAAAAGGTGCTGTTCTAAGCATTTTCAGTTTTCTGTTTGTCTGTATGCCCAAAAATATAAAAATTAGGCATATACTCATTTTTTTACTTAATTTCTGTTCAATTTACTCGAATTTTTTAATTTTTTATCAATTTTTTTAGTTTTCATACTTTAGAAAGATAGAGCACCGTAAGAAACGCCGAAAAACGATGTTTTTAACGCGTATCAGCCATTTTTAATACCAAAAATACACTTTAAAATTTCGCCCCCCCAGAATTCCATGCTTTGCATGTCTGGTCAGCTATGCAACATTATTTTTTGACACAATTTTGCATTAAACAAACTAAAAGTCTTCAAGCAATCACCCGTTTCCTCCATACCGCCCAAGGGCAGTGTTCCGATAGCTTCTTTGGGATTGAGAGTTTCCTGAAATATCGCCATAAATAAGTTTCAAATTTTTGGAGGTTAAACAAAAGCAGCAATCATGTTAAATACAAGTTTTTTCGTCAGCATCAATCAAAAACTACGTTTTCCATGATTTCGGTTCTCACCATTCCTGCCGAGTTCGAAGCCCATCCATGAAGAATAGCTTTACCATCCTCTACAGCGTTTTCTACGTCAACCATGAGAACAGTTGGAGTAGCCATGTCGAGGAAAAATTGGTCTCCTGCCAGTGCCGGGGCGGCAACAGAAATCGGGTTGGACCCGATAGCAACCTAGATAGTGAACGGAAGCCATTGAAAACAAATTAAATCATTACTATTGTCTGTTTCACAGAACCTCAGTCATAAATTTTAAAACTATATACGGCAATAAGCTGACAGTTTGTGATTATAGCATTGATCTGATATATAAATATCGTAACCCTCGGCCTACTGTCGACGAAAATTCTTAGAATTTATGCACGAAGTTATGTGAAACGGACTATAAGTCGCGTAACATGCCTAAATCATGGTTTTTGATTTACTTGAAATTATACTTAAGCAAAAATACGCGAGAAAGTGAACGTCTACAGTGGGATGTGTATGCGACCAGACCAGGAAATCAAAATGGATTGACACCATATTCGCAAATTTCAAGGAAATTAACAAAAATCTAGAGCATTGAAAAATCCTTTGAAATGAATGACGCTCGAATTATTTCCATGATTATCCGAAAAATTCGCAAATTTAGTATCAATCTAAGTCGGAATTATTAGCCGAAAAAAGTTAAATTCCCATTTTTTACTCGGGGCATGCAGTAGTAACTATGAACGCACAGCATGACCCATCTAAAAGATGTCGACCAGTATGGCGGTAAGTGAGATAACTATTTCCTGTTATCCGAGCAAATGCTAGTATAGCGTAAAAATTATGATAATTCATAGTTTCTGGTCAATTTCAAGCAATTTTGCAGAAAAATTTTATATTTAAACCAATCGGCCTTCATTTTGCATTTCTTACCAAAATATTTCCATTTTTCCATTCCGTAATCTAGATCCCAAACCGCCCTTCATGTGCATTCACTCTATCAGTATTTTTGTGCGAATAACTGTAAAATTACAACTTTCTCTGGCTCCAGCAATAGTACCCCGTACATTCATTAAAGAAGTACAACCGTTCTTCGTTCACCTGATTACTACGCGTTGGAACCGCAAGTGGAGAAGTATTCGTAAATGCCATGCCCTAAAAACCATATTTTCACAGCTGATAATGCACTTAACAAATAAAACTTTAGAGTTACTATGAGGCCTTGCTTACAGGCCCGCATAGAATACCAACCCGCAATACCATAGTGATTTGAACCTGGATTAACGAATTGAAAAAATACGTGTTAAAGAAAACCGAATAGAATGAAAAGTATAGACTAAACATGAAATGCAGACATAATTATCTAAAAATGTAAAAAAACCCGTAAGCAATAGAAGCTAATGAGCGAAAACTTGCACGCAAGGCCTTTTGAGTAAAAAATTTTTTCAATAATAGCTTATTGAAAATGTTACCTTTATCTCTAAAGTTATACCCACAATTTCAAAACAAAATTTCACCCTTGCAAACGACCCAACCAACGCCACTTTCTTTTGCCTTCTTGATCGCCAAATCCATACAGAAATTACCCACAACGGGTCCAAGCAAATTTTGGCCGTCAATCCAAGCAGTTGAAGCTTGTTCTTTCAGAACAACTGGGGTACCACTTGACTCACAGGACTTCATCAGTAAATCGTTAACATACAAATCTGGTTTTGCAGATGCAAAATTGCACAATTAGCGTCACTATTGGTACTTAGTCACCTCAGGTTTATATTTTGGTCACAGAAATACACAGATTAAATATTCTTTATCGGCTTTTTCAGGTAGGTACTAAACAAGCTCAACAGGTCATCTGCTCAACAAACGGCAATAAATTTTATGTCTTAATTATTTTTTGAAGCATTTGTCGCAATAGGTTCTTGCAACACTCTGCAATAGTTATTAGCAACTTTGTAAATACTAGGAATATTAATTTTAAAAAAATGAACGACTTAATATCATATTATTGTGCCTTATTTTCTTTATTCGCCTCTTTTTTCAACCTTTTCATATTGATGTTTAAGTTTGTGTTACAGGAAAATTCCCTTCTGGCTTGATTGATTTAAGCGTCGGAGAGAATTGCAATTCCGTGCTGTATTATTATTCATTGTAGTAAATAATCATCTTAAAATGTGCTTCAACACTAATCAAAAGCAGAAAAACAATAATGTAGGAAAAACCAATAATTTGTGAGTAAAAATCAGAAAAGTTCCAGATAACTTGAAAATTTTGATGCAGAAAAAACGAAATTGAGGTATATTATCTTACCAAGGCGATTCAGTCCATGAGTATAGTGGCCGTATTCATCAGCCGCAATTAGCGTGTCTGCCAATTGATTGGCATGCTCAAAGTCAGCTCCTGCTGCGGATAAGCATCTGAGCATAAATCTTTTGATCTGCAATGAAAATATCTCGTTTAGCTTCATTTTAATACTCTTCTCGAATTCTCAAAATGCTAAATTTAATAAAATTTTGTGAATAAGGTACCTAATTATAATTGGTCAGAATATGTATTGATTATTCACTTATTAGGTTGATCCCCTCGGTCCATGGAATGACTTAAATCCTTATTTTTCATTTTTATGTTTATGTCTATCACACTGGGCAAAAATATGATTAAATGATGTGACTGTAGTTGCATAGCGGTCGATCTGTGAGGGTTAGCCGGTTTGAGGAGGTCAAGAATTGAGCTTTTTCGGGCCAAAATGACCTCGAAAATTGGTATAAGCGCTAAAATAGCGTTAAAACAACATTACACAGATTCTGGTCAATTTGCAGCACTTCTGGAGAAAATTTTCAATTTCCTTTCGTTTTTCACCTTAATTTTGCTTTATTTTCCCGAAAAAACTTTCCGTTCTTCGATTCTGGGGATCTAGATCTGCAATTCTGGTCTAGCGCATTTCTGAATGTGACTTTATTGATTAATGATATAAAAAGTTATAGGTTTGACTGAAGTCACAAATTAATAGGGCAGAAAAATCTTAGGTCGTTTAAAAGATCAGAAACATATTTGCAGCTGCAATAATGAAAAAAACATAAGTAGATACCTACTGTTTCACACAACTTCGGTCATAAAATTTTAAAAATATCTCCGACAATAAGCTGACAGATTACGATTATAGCATTGATCTGATATATAATTATCGTAGCTCTTGGCTTACTATCGATGAAAATTCTTAGAATTTGTGCACGAAGTTATGTGAAACTGACTATAAATCATCGATTATACAGAGCTTTAAATACTGAAGCAAAACTCGCCGTGCTTGGTTATCAATTCGTTTTACTCAATAATCCTACTGGTACTTCGTAGGTAACCTTTTTTGGAAATGTCAAAAAGGAACCCTTTCAAGTTTTTCTACCATAAACCTGAAAATTTTGGCAAGCATGATGCGGTGTTTGCTTGATAAGTAAAAATGCTGCGGGTTTTCTCATATGCAAAAGGTTGTTGGTTTAAAAAATTCAGCAAATGCGTTGGTAATTTTATTCAGCGCAAAGCGTAAAAAGCAAACTAAGAAGTAGACTGAATGATGTCTGAATCGCTCTAAAAAATGAAATCCATAATGTCATTCCGAACAATTTTGTTAGAGTGGAAATAGCAATAGCAACCCTTTTACGCCTTTGCGACACGTTTGAATTTCAATATACATATAAATTGTGATCCAAGATAATTAATGTCAATTAATTTGACGTTCAACCTCTGATTTTTCAACGACGACGTTTCCGATGGCATCCAATGATGCTAAAACGGCATGAGCTGGCATGACAGAACGAAAATTCGCAAGCTAAACGCATCTAAAGTATAACATTGCTTAGCAGTCGTGTATATTTCAGATAAACAACATGAGAAAATAAAAACTTGTTTTGAATCAAAAACGTCGGCGCAATCAATCGTCGGTAAACGTATTGCGAATAATACAAAGATCGATACTGTCACTGAAGCACAAAACATATCGCAATTGTAAAAAATACATTTATTAAGCACAAGGTTATTTTCGCTAATTTAAAAGTAAAAACGCACATTGATTCGATGAAGAAAACAACGAAATAAAAAAACAATTGCTAAATCTATTGGATTGTCTATTAAGTTTTTACCATTTTTCATCCTTTTTTACGAAGGCCCAAATTCCACTCAATTTATTAAATTGGTTGCAAATGCTCCACATGCAGTTTTGCAGAAAATCTTATTTTTCGATTTAGTACAGAGGCGAGAACTATTTTTAAGCCGGATTCTGCCAAATGCTACAATTCTTTTGAGTACATTTGGAAATTAAATAATAAATATATGTATATGTATATATGTACAGGTGAACTATCATTAAGTCGTCAAAGCGACACAGAACTGAACCACCTTATGACAAAATTACAAATTGTTATCGGAAATAAATTGTGCTGATTAATGTCACAGATTAAAAGCGTTCAAAAAATTTTTCTCAAATTCCTTTTGCAGGCATGCGATACTAGACAGGTAACTTAATTTAATCGAATATTTAAAAATATTCTTTTTAATAGTTTTGATTAGAAAGCAAAGAATTGCTTGAAAATTGAATTTTTGAGATTCGTAGGCAATTTTTCTCGACATTTTTCTGATGCAAGTGGATAGAGCTTGATTAGGAAAGGGCGTAAGATGATGTTTTTTCCCAACTATCAAGTTTTTTATCTGACCAGCAAAATTTCAATCTTGCTTAGAATGAACTTAGTCTGTTTCGAAATCCTTTGGACTTTTTTATAGTGATGTGTGCGAAAGCATTATGAGTTGATTGGGGGCCAGGTGCGCTGCCTAGTCCGAGTGCGCTGCCAAGTCCGAGTGCGCTGCCAGGTCCGAGTGCGCTGCCATAGTCGAGTGCGCTGACAGGGCCAAGTGCGCTGCCAAATAAACAGCATGTATAGTCTGTTTCACACAACTTCGTTCATAAATTTTAAAACTATCTCTGACAATAAGCTGACAGATTGCGATTATAGCATTAATCTGATATACAATTATCGTAACCCACGGCTTACTGTCACTGAAAATTCTTATAATTCATGCACAAAATTATATGAAACAGACTATAGTTACCCAAGTACGTAAGTAGGTACATCTGTACAATTATGTTTTTCCTACCACTTTGTCTCTGAGTAGGTACAATTGATCACAGTGGAATCCAAAAGCGTTTTTGAGGAGATTTGAAGGAAGATCAAAACCCCAACATGGCTGATTCCAGCAAAAAAGACCCTTTCTAAACCAACGCTTCAAAGATACTCGACCCTTTCTAAACCAACGCCTCAAAGATGTTTTCATTGACGAATATTCACGTAAGTTAGCTTCTACTGAAGCAGCATCATTTTCGTCTCTAAATCGTTCAGGAACTGCCGAATTCATGCTAGTGTGCGCTTCTAAATGGCGCTTGATCCCCTGACGGCATGATTCTCGAGCGTCTCGGCTTAAAACATTAGCATGGAACTCGCCGAAATCGTAACCGGGACAGCGTGAGTGATGCCCAATGTCCGGATTACGTAAAAAACGGTTGTTCTGAACCGTAATAATAGAATACGATTCGCCCTGTTCACGATCATCGTTTTTCAATAATTTTTCACACGTGATACAATTCCAATACTCGTTCAATTCACCAGAGGACAATATTTTCGTAGCTTTTTGACGATATTGGTAAAATTTTTCAGGATTTATTATCGAATTATATTTTATCAAAGACTTTTCCAGCTTATAATTTAGAACGTAATCGGCTTGCCCGAAATCCATCATTTAATCATCAACCAATTAATCAAAACATCTAATATTACTGATACATAGGTGTCGTTTTGTACGAATTAAAAAAGACAATGACCTTTATCGGACCGAAATGAGGTAATTAGTGCATGACCTTTGTGCGGTCACCTGTTTTACACTCGTTTTATTGATCGACTTACTCCTTTCTTTTGAAGGTCTGTCAACAGAAGCAGGTACATAAACATAGCCGTGCCTAGGGGTGTGAACTGTGCGGCCGCACAGGGCCGCTAAAATTATGGGCCGCTAAAAAAGTTGTAGTGCATGCCGTATAGAATTCATTTTTTGGCGGCCCTCTTACAATAATTCGATACATACGTTCAAAAGGATCGATTTTTCGACGTTCTAATGCAAACCCAGTCAGTTAAAAATCTTTACTTGCATTTTTAAGAGAACGCTGACTGAGCTATACTTGTATTCATTTTTCAGACATATTGTTGATTTTTCTGTTGCAATAATGTGTGTCCAGAAAATTGAGTTCGAAAAGGCTAAAATGTCAAAATTTTCCGGCGCTTTGCACCGAGTCCATAGATCTGATGAATTTAAAAGCTTGAATCAGCTGAAATAATCTAGCACTTCACATCACTAGTAATTTAATGCACCATTTGTTCATTGAATGAAAGTGCGCATGTTTGTTGAGCATAAAACTAAAAAGTGCGAAAACGATGTGTGTACCAGTTTGTCTATTCTTTGCTTTTTTGTCTTTCTTTACAAGGACACAATCCTATTTTAAATGAAAGAAATGGCCAAATTTTCTTATAGTTTTTGTGCATTTCGTTTTCTGAACTGCATCTTCTTAATAAGAAGGTCACAAATGGGCCTCGAAAAGGGTAAGAACAAAAACTTCAATTTATACATTTTTCTATATCTTATTGGCAGCGATCCCTTGCTGCGCTATGTAATTAGCAGAGGTCGAAAAACGCATTTCAGCTCAGAAGTTTGTGAATATAGGAGTTCATCAATTTTAGGCGTTTTGGACTTAATTCAGAACCGAGATTTGCCGATTTTTGCGAAAATTTCAACGTCATTAATTAAAAATTAGAGTGCTTTTTTACAAAATTTGTAGGTTGTCCCGGACCCCGCAGGGAACGTTGACCGCGCCACCTAAGACCCCCGCAGCATTGTGGGCAGCAACAAAATCCCGGGAGGGTGCAAGGTTTTTTAGAGGTCGAAAAATGGTCTTAAAAATGATGGTATGGCTAAGAAATACCGTTTTCAAGGTTTCTCATTGAGCACTACCCACGAATACCAGCTTTAAAAAACATGGGAAGATGATGAATCGCTCAAGTCATGCACATGGACCAGACATGTACGCTGAGCTAAAAGTTCTTGCTCGCTCGATCAAGTCCAAATGAATTAACTTCGCCACTAGCTACCTCTTAAATATCTATCAAATGACTTCCAGGATGTTTTCCCGAACCTTATAATTGTTTTCAGAATTTTACTTACAATACCTATTGCTGTGGCAATAGGTATTGTTAGATATATTTAGACATATTTGCGGTCAACTATGACTGATTCTCGTCTAAGTGCACTAGCGATTATTTCAATTGAAAAGGATTTATCATCTTCGTTAGATTTTTTTGCAATTGATTGACCAGTTTGCCGCTCAGAAAGCTAGGCAAGTTATTTTGTAATAAAGCACGTCACCATTCACGAAATAGGTAAATTATTTGAGAAAAAACATACGATACCTACTAAAAATAATATATTTTGTTAGTAAATTTACAGTAAGATGCTAACTGCGAACATATAGGTACATATGTAAAGGATATACATAAGCGATAATTATGATGCCTATAAAAACAGTTTTAAAAATTATGGGGGCCGCCGAAATAAGTGCCGCCCAGGGCCGCTAAACCTCTAAGCACGTGACCCTGTACATATAAATACTGTTGTACATAAGTAGTCTACTGGAAAACACTAACGTGTCTCAGCAATCAGCGGAAAAAGCAGGTACATAAATACTGTTTACATAAGTAGTCTACTGGAAAAACATCGTTTTTCGGTAATCTAATATATGTTTGGCATAATCTAATATATATTTTTTAAATATATATTTGGCAGCGCACCTCGGCCGCTATCAGCGCACTCGACTCATGACAGCTCACCTGACCTCGGCAGCGCTCTCTGACCTGGCAGCGCACTCGAACCAGATAGCGCACTCGAGCAGCATACCCTTATAAGTTCAGCCAATCGGAGTCCCGGTCTTGGTATGCTCTACCTCTCTCACCATCTGTAAGCCGTTCTTACAAAGTAGTAGGTACCTATCAGTGATCGGACCGAGGCGCCTCTGGCAAGCCTCGGCGTTTTTGGAGCCTCGGCCTCGGCGCCGAGGGCGAAGCTGAAAAGTGCCGAGGCGCCGAGGGTTAAAATCAAATTTGAATAAGTTTAATATGTCCGTTGAATATTAACTATTTAGAATGCATCTGCAGTACAAAGGCTATTTTTTACCTATAGACTTTTCTTGTGGTTTTAGTCGCGTACCCAGTTACACAAAGTTACATACAGCAAAGTGCCAATTTATTATTCATGTGATGACTAAGTTTTAATTCTCATGCTTGCTACATGGATCGGAAACACACATTCCCGAAGGGAGGGGTGAGGGAGGTTTATTACCCCCTCTCAGGGTACAAGACTCAAGTCACTGTCAGACGATTTTTGGTGAAAACCTTTTGAATATTTTTGAACCTAATTTTTACTATGGCAAAAGTGCAGCTAACTATTAGAATTTCCCGAAGTGATACAGTATTTTTGAATGTAAGCAAGAGTAAATAGACAAACTGTCACTATAAAACATGCATGTAACAGCTCAAAATTTTCGGGAGGGGCTCCTCGGCATACATGTAACGGCTAGAAATTTCGGGTGGGGGATTAGCGACTCTAATTCTATGTCAAAAATGGCAAAAGCACCTAAAATAGCCAACAAAGCGCAAATTTTCGCCAAAAATGGGGAGGGTGGGTCAAAATTTTCTGACGTTGGAGGGAAGGGTTAGGGGGAGACGTCCAACCCTGGGTGGGTGGGGAATTCCCTAAAGCCCTTCCTGTTACACGTATGGTTTTCGGCCATTTTCATGGGAGAGGGCGTAAATGATTACGAATTTTCGGCCGAAAATCGCAAAAACGCACCTAAAAATGGACAATAAATGCAGGTTTTGCCAAAAATCAATTTCGGCTCGTGCATTTTTTGGAGCCATTTTTATACAATGTTAAAATACTTTCTTGGACAAAGTGATATTAATTATATCGTTTTTCAGTATTTTTTTAGGAAATTTCAAAAATTTTCGGCGCTTCGCGCAAAATATCGCTAATATACTGTATTTAGATTGAAGCAGAGGCATTAAACACTCAAAAATCAATTTTTGTGTAATCTAGGCATCTTTATGCAGATTTAAATATCTTTTGTATCCATTTATACTGTTTTTAAAAATTTTATGCAAAACAAGTTACTATTTAATAACTCAGCACATTTAGCCGTTCAAAGATAAAATTGACTAATTTATCCTGATGTTGCATTGGATTTCTAAGCACAGTAGTGCTTATTACAAGATTTAATTGGCATATTACAATATCTGTAATATTTCTGATTTTGTAGTACAAGTTGTTTTAGCTTTCTCAGTCAAGTTTTATGTGTAAATTTCATCAAAAGCTCATAAAAATTTCGGCGCTTCGCGCCAAATAATCTTATGAACTATATCCAGGCCGAATTATCACATTTAGGACCACGGTTTTTTGTATTCGGCAAAGATTTTTCATAATGTACAGAGACTTTTCAGGACTGTCTTTGTACATGCACAAAGATTTTTGGAGAGACAAAAACTGTAAAAAGGTGTAAAATTCCCGAAAATTTTCGGCGCATCAGTAATTGTCTGTCCTATATATCTTTAAAATAGTAGAATTTGCATTTAGAATGGAAAAAATGTCAAATATTCAGAGACCCAGGAATTAGCTAAGATACGCTACCGAAGGTCGAAAACCCCTTTTTTACCACACTAAATCGCTACTGTACCATACTATAATAGTACACAAAAATTTGCATGTACAAAATGTTCAAAGACTTTTGGATACCATTTTTGTACATGTAAAAAGGTATCTTGCACAAAAAAACACTGTTTAGGACTGCATGCCGGTTGCAGGTCACACACTGGCAGTATGTAAAAATGTGTATGTTTAAAAATATATTTATATAAAATATCTACAAAAATTTGTTCGCTCATACAAAGACACTACTTAATTTACTGGTCCCCCATTTTGGGATTTCACCCTTCCCTCAACTCTGGACCTTGGGAAACTATGATCGGAAAGTACAGTGCAGTTTCTGTCATATTACCTACCACACCAGAATTGGATGACTGAAAAAGCGTGTTTAAACATGCATTACTGCAAAAGCGAGCACAACAATGGCTACAGTTCTGTCTTTACTTAGCTTATTTCGTTTGTTCGTTTATTTCTTTGACACTGTTTTCTTATTTATGTATAGTAATAAAAGTTTTTAAGTGCTTGTTCAGCCATATTTTTTATTATATTTTCCAAGTCTTCAACGGCAACTTGTTAAATTGAGTATGCTTTCATTCTGCTGACTTTATTCATATATCTTTATTCAATATATCCTTCACACATTTAATCTACTATTATTGAAAATGACATTCGATAAAGTGTTCAATATTACGATTATTCTCTAGCTCTTGTGCATACAAAATATTCTAAGAGCACTATTTATGGGTATAGGTATATAAGCTTGACCCTCGGCATTACCCTCGGCCTCGGCCTCGGCCGAGGCAAAGGATTTTAAGGCGCCTCGGCCTCGGCCGAGGCCGAGGGTCCAAAGTAGCCTCGGTCCGATCACTGGTACCTATACATAACTCGTAATTTACCTTGAGATAGGTCAAAGGTACATACATACATACCTACTTTTGATACAAACAGACTACAGTGGCCGAAATTTTACTCAAAAACAGTACTGGTCAAGATGTGTCTAACTCGTGGTCTGACTGCGTTAACCATACATATACCTACAACCATACCTATAAAAAATATGTACCTATTGTTTTGAAATATATTGAGTCATTACGTAAGATTAATTTTGCATGATAAATTTTTGACTGACAGCATTTTTGTACTAAAAATCGTATGAAACACATTAAAAATTCTGGTTAAGAAATCTTTGTTAATTGTGAGTGACTTAAAATTAAATAATCACTATAGTTTATAAGAAGGGTAAGCATAGAAAATTTTACTATTCAAAAATTGAATTACTGCAGTTCTCTCGCTACCAATGTGGTAGTCATTACTTTTCATGTAAACTGGTTAAACCTATATTTATAGATGCTATGAGCATTTATTTCTTAAGAGTATTAGCAGAAAATGTTCCTCAAAAAGTAAAAATTCTGGGTGGAAGTCCTCGCCTTAAGCTGATTGGCTAAATTATACATGCCTCTGAATCATCGTACTGTAAAAAGTCCAAAAAATTTGAAATAGTCTATGTATACCCATTCAAGAGCGCGGATTTAGGGTCAAAAAATATTTGTGCGCAATAAAGAGCAGGTAGTATACGTGTATTTTTTGATAGTTTTAGTCATTTGCCGGGTAGTGTTTGACATTTGCTGACTTCCTGGGCGCTCTAGAAACTTCATTCTCCCATTAGAATAGCAGCATATGCAGAGAGCAAGAATTTTTTCCTTCTTACAATAATTTGTCGAGTTTTTTCCGGCGCTTTTATCCGACTTCGCACTAATTTTGTGCGTTTTTCGCTAAAAATTCTGGAAAATTTTAAAATTTTCCTGGATCAAAACTGATTCTGTCTGTCAAAAGGCGGCAAATATAGTTAAAAGCGTAACACACTGAATTTATCAGCAATTTTCAATACGATTAGAAAAATTTGGGGTTCCGCCTTCTATCAAAAAATCCCACAGTCTATTTCACGGAACCTTGTGCATGAATCACAATTTTCGAATACATGCAAATCGATTACAAAAGCGGTTTAAAGTGAAGCAATAATCGCGATACTGTGCATAGCGACTAATAAGCATATGAAGTTCTGATATGCAAAATTGTATCGCAGTAGACTGCCTAGAAGCCTTCTTTTGCAGCTACTCGCTTGAGTGCTTAAAATATATTCTCTTGTACAAAAGCTTCGTAAAATAGACCATATATCTGCCACAGTACTCATTTATGTTTATTTTATTTCATATACAATAATCAGCACTATCCATCATTTGCACGGTCCAGCTAAGTGTTCCAAGTAAATCTTATTGTTTAGGTAATTAGTCCTCGAAAAGCAGTCCTTATTACTGTATCGCGTAAAATGTTCAAGGACAGGGTTGCCAACTTGTCCGGAAACCGGACAATGTCCGGTTTTTAGGCTTGGGGTCCGGTTTTGTCTGGTCGAAAGTCTTGTCCGGTTTTCGATGTCCGGTTTTTTTAAGCAATTGGTCCGCTTTTGTACTAAAGGTACTGTAGGTATTTTGGTATAGTAAATTGAGATTGTACTTTTTTACTTTTTTTACTAAACTAAGCAAAGTTATATTGTTATCCATCTTTATTTACGTTTATTAATTAAAATTGCCTATTGTAAGGACAGTAGAAGTGCGCATACGAAGATAGGTACTGTAGGTATTTTGGTATAGTAAATTGAGTTTTACCGATTCATGTGCAGCAACGGAAAACATGAATAAAATACCTACACATCTAAACTTATACTTTGGTAGGTATGTACGTACATATGTATGTATGTGTATGTATGTATGTCTAGTGTATTTCATTTATCCGAGAGCTTTTTCAGCAAATGTTTTTTCAAGCAACAGTAACTCCTTCTTACTTACTGTAGGTCGTTCGTTAGAGCTCATTCAGTCTGTTATACCAAACTAAGTTGTACAATCTTTGGCTACAGTAATAAGCGATAAAGCGAAAATGGGCCGTTTAGAATGAAACAGACTATTGTATAAAATTGAATACGCATGCTGCATATCGCTTATTACTGTAGCCGAACATTGTACAAGTTCGTTTGGTATGACAGACTGTCAGATGCGCCACATAATAAAAGGAGTATATTAAACCTCAACACGAAGTACATATATAAATCAACCAGCTGTTACAAAAGCATAATTGAAGAAGCCATTTGTGCACTTAAAATCTATTACAGTAATAATACTTCAGCAAAAATACAGTAGAACATTGTTACGTTCACGGTTTTTATCGCATAGGTACTCATTTTAGTTTTTGTATGCAAGTTATATCATTTGTACAACAAAAATAGTAGTAATCATTTACTGTAGATATTGGTGCGAATCAGTGTTGCCAGGCAGGGTTGCCAACCGTGGGGTTTTACCTCAAATTTTGAGGTTTTGTTTTACGTTTGAGGTTTTTATCTTTTGGGGTTTTTGTTGAGGTTTTTGGAAATTTTTGAGGTTTTTTTTGGGGTTTTTGGTGAAAATTTGAGGTTCTCTAAAATAAGCGAGCTAGATATCGATTACAGTTAAAATATTGCGTTAACTACTGTAGCTAATTTTAACGTCGCTTTGCTCATGACGCAATTGATTGAATTGGAGGAAATGACACTGAAGTGAACTGCCTAAAACCTGCTAGTGAGTTCCATTGTAACGCCTATAATCTCAAAGTAAGCTGGAGTAATTAATTATCAACCAACATGAGAGTAATAACCTAAGCAGGAGTGCTACCATGCATAAAACGTATGAAAAGCACAACAACAACAATAAATTTTATTACTAACCCCAAACTGAAGAAGTTCGAATTAAGCTTTTTGCTTACTTTGTGGCTTGTTCAGGTGCACAGAGTAGGATTTAGTCATTTGTTTTAACGTCAATATTAGCTTTTATTTCCAATTGAATAATGTTCATACACGCATGCGTTCTGATTCCGCATACCTACCTACGTCGCATATCTATATCTACTAAACATGTGCTGCGCTTCTTTTTTTAGTTAGGCCCATGTTCGCAATGTAAAACTTGATTTGAAAGAATAAAAAAATAAAACTGTTTTGTGAATTTCATCTTTCATCTGCCTATAAGTAGAATGGATTCCTTTTTTGCGTTGTCCCATTTGATCTCCTTAATACAGAAGATGACAATAATAGTCTTTGTGTCATTTGCGCGGAGACAGTTACGGATAGTCATATTTCGGCTGTTCAATGTGGACTATGTCATAAGTGGGCACATGCTGAGTGCCTTAATCTACCATCAGCACTTATTTCATATTTCAATAGTTCGTCCTATATTGACGCTTCTTACTCTTTTTCCATTCGTTTGCTCCTTGTGTAAACCCCTGTTCGAAAATTTCAGCTTCTTTACCGGCTAAGATGGCTACTTTAGAATCTCGTCTAAACTCAATTGAATCAAAAATCGGCGCTTCTACGTCACCCAGCATCGTCGATATAGGCTTATTAATTCAAGATGGTCTAGAACGTGAATCAAAAAAGTCGAATGCGGTCGTATTTGGTTTAGCCGAATCTAACGATGACCTTGTTTCGGTTAAATCTTTAATTGATGATTATAATAAAGACTCTGATTTTTCATCTGCCGATATAACGCAGGTATTTAGAGACGGTCCCAAATATTCAGACAAACCTCAGTTTCTGAAAGTTTGTCTTTCTTCGTCACGTGCTCAACGTCGCTTTATTGGTCTTATCAACAAAGTTGTCCGCCCTGCAAATCCAACAAACGTCTACTCGAAATTACGTGCGCGACCGGATTTGTCGTTTCTTCAGCGAAAACGTCAGCGTGAACTTAACGACGAGTTGCACCAACGACTGGACGCGGGCGAGACTAATCTATATATCGACTTTAGGGATGACTGTGTGAAGAAGAAAACTGTACGAGTCTATGATCCTCGTTCTACAGCCCCTAAACCATCTAATCCCAAATTTCGTGCTCAACATGGTCAACACGCGTCTAATATTTAGGTAAATTCGCCCCGTTATTTTGTTAATATTAAATGTTTGCTATGTAATTCTCGTAGTATTGTGAATAAGTTAGGGAACTTCACTTTCTGTTAAATACTGCAAAATTCGATATATTATTTTTTTGTGAAACCTGGTTAAATGAATCTATTTCCGACAGTCTATTATGTCCGTTAAAAAATTATATTATTCTCCGATCAGATCGTAAGAATAAGCGGGGAGGTGGAGTTTTAATTTTTGCTAAACCTCATCTTTATGCTCGATGCGTTAAAGTTCCTGCTTCTCTGTTTGTGTCTGATACTTTAGTAGTTGAAATTTTAAAAGGTGGAGATGTTATAAGATGTTTGTTAGTTTATAGACCTCCTCAGTATGATTTTGATACTGCACTTCGGATATGTAATTTAATTGAATGGGCTACTAATAGTTGTCATCCCGTTATTATAGTAGGGGATCTAAATTTGCCTAAAATTGATTGGTTTCATGGTACTTTTACATTTAATCCATTAAACGAATTATTTTTTGATTACTTATCAGCTAGTGGTCTGCAACAGTTAGTTAAAGAAAATACTCACGATAATACTTTGATTGATGTAGTATTTGCTGCATATAACGTTTTTAATATCCAGGTTCTTCCTCCTTTTTCAACAAGCGACCATAATTCGATTTCTTTTGAAATTTTAACTAGAACTTTTCAAGATGGAGATAAACCTAGCTTAAATTTCAATAAAGCGGACTACGAGAGTATAGCTACTTTTTTATCCTCTGTTTCTTGGCCTGACATTTTTTCTACATGCTCAACAGTTAATGACATGTATAATGTTTTTTAAGTATATTAAATCCTCTTATTTTTAGTTTTGTACCTACTTTTAGGGCTAAATTAAAATTTAAATACCCTAAAAGCTTACATAAATTATTTCTTAAAAAACGTTCTCTATGGGATAAGTATAAAAGGTGTAAAACTCCAGGAACTAAAGTTAAATATCGAAATCATTGTAAGGCTCTACGTAGAACTATTCATAATTATTTCTCTCAAGAAAACAAATTGCTCAAGAATAATAATCCTAAAGCTTTCTATACTTTTGTAAATAATAGGTTAAAAAGTCGCAGTGAAATTCCTCCTCTAACATTTTCTGATAATAATGTTATAACCGATTCATTACGCAAGGCTAACATTTTTAATGATTATTTCGCTTCAGTGTTTTCTAGTGACATTACTAACGCGAATTTTCTTTTCAGAAGCGCTGTGATTTTTCGCTTTCTGACATTATTTTTAGTGAGGATCGCGTATTGGAAGCCATTAACCATCTAAATACGTCTATTGCAGTTGGCCCTGATGGCATATGTAATCTTTTTATTAAAAAATTGTCGTTTCAAATGATAAAGCCGTTAGTTAGTATTTTCACTGTATCTTTTCTGTCTGGAAATATTCCTGAGCTTTGGAGCATGGCACATGTTATTCCAATATTAAAAAAGGGGATCCAGCATTAGTGGATAATTACAGGCCCGTTTCTCTTTGTTGTTCTATTGCCAAAATTATGGAAAGAATTATTAATAGTCAATTGTTAGACTTCTTTAAGGTTAATAAACTAATATCTCCTTTTCAATTTGGTTTTCAAAAGAATAAATCTTGTGAAACACAATTGTTAAAGTGTAAATTTTCATGGATTCAGTCGTTAGCTAAAAAGAAACTGTTGATATAATATATTTAGATTTCTCAAAGCTTTTGATAAAGTAAATATGGAAAAACTTCTATCAAGTTAAACGGATATGGAATAAACGGTAATTTGTATGCATGGTTAAAGGCCTATTTGTTTAATCGTTCCCAATGTGTTCGCGTTAATCAGTCTTTTTCAGATTATGTGCCTGTTACTAGCGGTGTCGTCCAAGGAAGTGTCCTTGGACCTACGCTCTTTTCGATTTTTATAAATGATATATGTGATAATATTTGTAGTACGGTTTATATGTTCGCAGATGATATCAAAATTTTCAATATTAGTCGTAACTGTAAATTATTACAGTCTGATTTAGATAAGATTATTGACTGGGCAATTGCATGGATTTACCTATTTCTCGAACCAAAAGTCAAGTTCTATATTTGGGTAATAATAATCAAAAAGCTGTTTATAGACTAAATGGGGAAATTATTTCTAGTGATCCGTTTGTCCGTGATTTAGGAGTTTTGATTCCTCGAAATTTAAAATTTAAGGAACATTATAATTCTTTGATTAAAAAAGCTTTCTTAGATGTATTTTAATACGCAAATCATTTTTTCGCGTGATAAAGGTAATCTTGTTAAAGCTTATAGTTGTTATGTTAGACCTTTATTAGAGTATTGTTGCAGTGTATGGAACCCCTCTTATCTTAAGGATATAGATAGATTGGAAGCTGTTCAACGTAGATTCACTAAATATATTTTTGGCTATAATAATATTTTTCTTACGAGGATCGTTTAACACAACTTAAATTGTGCAGACTTGAATTAAGACGCTTGCAGATTTGTCTGTGTATGATGTATCAAATTATTTGTCATAAATCATGTTTGGAAGCTGATGATTTTTTTGTATTTAATCATAATATTACCCGTAGCATTAATAGATTTAAATTAGTCATACCTACTGTACATTCTAATTTAGAAAAGTTTGATTTCTTTTACAAATACATCGCAGTTTGGAACGATCTTCCTGACTTCATTGTTTCTTCCCCTAACCTAAACATATTTAAATCTAGATTAGCAAACTTTGATTTATCTAGATATCTTGTGGGGCGCGCGTAAAACTTGTCATTCCATTGACTCGCATGTCCCTTTACTAATTCGTAATTGCATTTATTATATATCTTGTCATTTCGTATTTTAACTGTTGGTATTAGTAATAAATTTTCTTTCTTTCTTCTTGAATAACGAATTTATCTTCGATTTTCTAATCATACAAAGCATTAATTGTACGCAGCTTAGAATCTATAAATTCCTTTCACTGGAGTATTGTTTGTATTGATAGACCTGTTTGTCCAATAATCTAACAGGGGTAATCAGGCCCGTATCCCGAGGGATAGGGGGAACACGTGACCCCCGAAATGAAATATAAGAATGATTTTTCCCTCAACTCCCCCTCGCTTTTTTAGCCAAAATCGCTAAAAAATTTTAAAAATTATGATTAGAGTCTACTTATTCCCAAGCGCGCGGTTTAAACGCTCGATTTTGAGTCTTTGTTCAACCTAAAGCGTATTTTGCATCTATTTGTTCTGATCTGCACAGGTTTTATGCAGAAAATGGTCTTTATTTAAGAGGGTGTCTATTTGATTCTCACCATAATTTAGGCATATGGGTAGCAAAATTTACGAATTGCACAGCTCTAGTGGTCATATTGACACCCTTCCCTTGGCCAAAAATATTTGGCGAGATAAAGAATGGATATGCAATTCGCAATAATTTTTGGCCGTCAGTGACCATAACCTCTCAAATTTTTCCGGCGCTGCGCGCCGGATGATGCCTATAAATGACATGTATTTACTTTCTTGGCGACATGAAAGCACGTTTTTTGTATTCAGCAAAGATGTTTCCTGATGTACAAAGACTTTTCGAGACCGTCTCTGTGATGTACAAAGATTTTCGGGAAGACAAAATCTGCTAAAAAGGTATGAAATTCGCGAAAATTTTCGGCCGAGAATGAGTAATTTTGTGTCCTATATATTTTTATAATAGCAGAAATCGCATTTCGAAAGGAAACATGTCAGATTTTTCGGCGCATCGCGCCGTTTTCAGACAATTCTTAATGATTTTTGCCCTAATAAAACCAGGAGTTAGCCAAAATGCACTACCAAAGGTCGAACATCTCTGTTTTTACGACACTAAAGTCGCTACCGTACTATATCATAGTACCCAGAAATTTGTGTGTACAAAATGTACAAAGACTTTTAGGGACCATCTTTGTATATGTACAAACGGACCTTTGTACAAAAAAACAATGCCTTGAAGCCATTTTCTGTTCATGTAGGTTTCAAAACAATTTTAACAGCTATTTTTGCATAGTTTTCTTCTATTTTCAATCAAAAATTTCGATGTTTCGCATCAAATCATATAAATACAGGAAATCAAGCAGTAAATCATGCTTCTAGACGTCTATCCGCCTTAATTCCACAAATGTTCCGGCGCTTCGCGCCAGAGTTTTGTTAAAGTCAAAGAAATTTATTGGTTTTTTCGCACAAAATTGTCTAACATTCTAAAATTTTCAGAAAAATATTGTGTCAAGTGATTTTATGTAAAAGTATACAACGTAAAGCACCGAAAAAACGCTATTTTGCGCGTTAACGACAAATTTTTTGATCTATTTTTGACTGTTTTTGGAAAAGCTGGGATACCCCACCTTAGGAAAATCCTAGCATTCGCCACTGGTCCTATATATCTTTAAAATGGCAGAATTTGCATTTAGAATGGAAAAATGCCAAATTTTTCGGCGCATTGCGCTGTTTTGAGTCAATTCTTAGTAATTTTTGGCGTGAGAAACCCAGAAATTAGCTGAAATACACTACAAAAGATCGAAAACCCTCTTTTCCCACACTAAAATCGCTATTGTACTGTATTATAGGCTGAGAGAACTGCTATCAACAACTCGTTAGCATCATTGAAAAAGAAATTATGATTGTTCCAAAACGTTTCGTGTAGTATTTGCATTTGTTTGATTAAAAATTGCATGTGCCTTACCCTTTTTCATGTTCTTATCATGACACTTCTGCGTGTATCGTGTGCGTTTAAAGCATGATTTAAAACCGGGAAATTGTCCATAAATCACCCGAGAAACCCCGGGAAAAACCCGGGAATTTCATTTTATGAAGCCAGTGGCCACCCTGAACTGAGTAAAAGCTATAAAGTTAGATCCACTTAAGCAGAACCACATAAATTTGGGCTAAGCTTAAATGAAAATAGCTACAAAGCCTGTAAAGCTTATTGTACACTGGATAGGATTCATTTCTAAATTTTGAGGTTTTACCCTAATTTTTGAGGTTTTTTTGGCCAGTGATTTGAGGTTTTTGAAAATTTGGGTTGGCAACACTGTTGCCAGGTTGCAGGGTTGCCAACATGGCCGGAAACCGGACATTTTTCAGGCTTGATGTCCGGTTTTGTCCGGTCGACGGTCATGGCCGGTTTTTGATGTCCGGTTTTTTAAGCAGTTGGTCCGCTTTTGTCCGGTTTTAAAATTTTGTCTGAATCAGGTTATTGCCATGCTGCATGTCCTTGTTTTACATTTGCTTACTGTATGAAGTAACCATACACACCACACACACTGGCTAGTGGCTAATCACCCGCTCCGCATTCCTTCTCAATATCGCCGACCTTGTTCACCTCTTACTTTACTACTTACACATTAAGTCGTCAAATCACTTGCTATTCAGTCAGTACTCGCCTCATGTTGTGTCTTTGTACTTTATGTAATTCTGTACTTTGTTTGTCACTCGCTATTGGTTTTTTACCTATGTAAACTGATTGCTGCTTTTCAGGGCATAATTCTAGTCAACTATGCCATCACCAGTTAAAAAGAAACGCAAGTCCAGAACTCATGCATTTGTCAAGTCTTGGCTTTGGGAAACAAATTTCAAATTGTGGCTAGTAGAAAGCTCAGACGGTTCTGCTCACTGTAAATTATGTTCTGCTAATCTACGCCCAAAACGCAATGCTCTTCTTGATCATGTTAAAACGGCCAAGCACATTAAAGCCATTAGTGACTTTGAAAGTTGTGAACACCTGCGCCCATTAACGAGTGCCCTCGGATTTACATATCGAAAAGAGCAGGCGAGCCACTGGCATAGCCAGTGGGGGGAAGGGGGAATTCCCCCCTGGGGAAAATTTTTTAAATTTTCAAAAAGTGAGCAATATGGTTGCATGATGCTGTTTTGCGATGAAAAATCGAAAAATTCGGTTCTTCGCGCCGGTTTATTCTATTATTTGGCAGTTTCTACCGTTTTTTTGGTGGAAAATCAAAAAAATTAGCGCTTCGCGCGCTTAAGAAGCATTTTTCCGTTAAAAACATGAAAATTTTTTTGAGAAAATTCATTTTTTAATGGCTTAAATCGTGCAGGATGATGTGAAAAGCATAAAAAACACGTTATCTAACGGTCCCGCGCGTTTTTACGCGTTTTTTTAGACGAAAAAAATTTTTTTGGAATTCCCCCTGGCGAAAATCCTGGCTACGCCTATGAGGCGAGCTCTACTGCGGCAGTTAAGAAAGCTGAATTAAATTTAGCAGTATTTATCGTTGAACATTCCTCTATACTTACAATTGATCATCTTGGTGAAATGGTTAAGCGGTTATCGCCTAATGATTTGGTTGTTGGAGACATTAATGTGTATAGGCGCAATTGGCTTAATCATACTTACTGCTTCCAGAATACAGGGTGGCTTACTTATTTAAAACCGATTTTATTTTAACCCATTGTTCTCAATTTAAACGAATTTGTTTCAGTTGGGAGAACAGTCATGAAGAATTTATTAATGTAAAGTATCATTGAAAATTGATGAATACTACCTTATATAAATCTGACCAAAGTTTGTTTGTCAACAGCTGATTTAAAAAAATTATATTCTAATTTTGATATAAGCCTTAAAGCCTTGAATGTTGAACTTTTTTGATGTCTGTTTGTTTAGTTGCACCGCATACGAAGTGTACTGCTTTTATCACGTCGGTTTTAAGTCCTGCACTGCGAGCCGAGTTGATTGAAGATGTTCGTAAGAGCATGTATTTTTCGTTAATTGTTGATGAGTGTACTGACGTGTCAGTGCTTTCAAAACATTACTTCATTTGCATTGTCTGCTTTAAGTCTTCCCTTTTCTAATGCTAGCGTTGAACGTGCTTTTTCTGTATTAAATTTGCTGAAGACCAAACTACGAAATCGCTTAGATGTCAAAACTACTGATGCTTTATTACGTGTTCGTTTTTTACTATGTTGGAAGGACGAGAATTGTTGCACCTTTACTGTTACTTATCCAATGCTCAAATTATTTAACACTACAATGTACGGTCGTAGCATTTGTGATGATGATATCGTATGCCTTGATGAATCCTTATCACTTTCTGATGAGGCCTTGCTTAATGTGCAAAATGCGTTTAATGTGATAGATAATTAAGTGCAATAGTTAATTTGAATAAATTTTAGCCACCTTGTTATTTATCAAGTGTATACATTGTTTGTCCGGTTTTGGCCGGAATTTTACCGCGCTCATGTCTGGTTTTGTCCGGTTTTATATGTTGGTATGGCCGGTTGGTCTTTTCAGAGTTGGCAACACTGCCAGGTTGGTACTTGGTAGTTTTACTACCATTTTGGTAGTTTTTGAAGGCGTTTGGTAGTTTTGGGTTTCTATGCTTAACCACAGGGTGGTAGTTTTTCTGAGCACCAAAAACAGTTTTTTCGGTGTTTTTGAGTAGTTTTGGTAGTTTTTGAAATTTTGACCTGGCAACACTGGTGCGAATAGACCGACGAGATTGGCACGGCCGTGCCAATAGCAGTGCCCCTGGCCAGCGGTGTTGCCAGGTTGGCAATCTTCCTTCCATTTTTGCAGTTTCTTGGTTTTTTGGAAGTTTTTCACTCCTATGCTTAACCGCAGGTTGGCAGTTTTTGGAGGGGCCCGTGGCAGTTTTTGGGCCGCTTCCATATACTTTGTACATGGGACCGCAGTTTTTCTCCAGAATTGTGGCAGCTTTTAAAAGTTTGACCTGGCAACCAAAGGCGTAACCAGGATTTTCGCCAGGGGGAACCCGAAAAAATTTTTTATCTTAAAAACCCATAAAAACACGCGGAGCCGTTTAATAACCTGTTTTTTGGGCTTCTCGCATCGTTTCGTTCTACACTATTGAAGCAATAAAAAAATATTTTTTCGAAATTTTTCAACATTTGGACGGAAAAAATGTTCATGACGCGTGCGAAGCTCAATTTTTTTGACTTTACCTGCAATAAAACGATAGAAACTGCCAAAATATAGAAGAAATCGGCGCGAAGCGCCGTATTTTTCGATTTTACGTCACAGAACAGCATCATGCAACTATATTGTTCAGTTCCTGAACATGTCAAAATTTTCCCCAGGAGGGGGCTATCCCCTCCTTCCCCCAGGCTACGCCAGTGCTGGCAACACTGCTGGCCAGTGGACTGACTGGCTAGTGGCTAGACATCCGCATTCCTCCTCAATATCCCTCGACCTCGTTCACCAGTAACTTCACTACTTACACATTAAGTCAAGTCAAATCGCTTGTTATTCAGTCAGTTCTCACCTCATGTCGCGTCTTTGTAGCGATTGAATTTGTAAGATCTTGAAAGACTCGAAACATGGCGTATCTATTTTGACCCTACTTTTGCTTTTAGGATAATTAAAGGACAGTTGCTCTCTGTTTCAGATTTTTTTGAATCTGCACCTAACAGGGGTACTAGGTCAAATAACGACATAAAGTTGTGCATAAGAAAATCTCATTTGGATTGTAGAAAGAACGATTTTGCAAACAGGGTGGCTAGAATTTGGAATACATTGCACAATGTATTGTTGACTGCAGAAATTTTAAACAGTTTAGGGCTATGGTTTCAAAGCTTAATTTATTAAAATTTCTTAAGGGGCGTACGTAAGTGCACTGCCTGTACGCCCTGGCTTTACTTACCAATACACTTTACTTTTTTGCATTCATTTGACAAGTTTCGCTAATTTTTGTTTATTTAGCTCATCAATTTCACCTGATTTTTATTTTTTGTGTATATCAGTAACCACGTGTCATGCATTAGGTCTTATAAAACGTATAACATTGAATTCTCCCATGTTGTTCTCATATGCTTCTATTTGCGTGCGCATTTCACATTATTGGGTACGTAAACTGTAATATTTAAAGTAACTCAGCCAGTAAATATTATTATTATTATTATTATTATTATTATTATTATTATTATTATTATTATTATTATTATTATTATTATTATTATTATTATTAATATTATTATTATTATTATTATTATATTATTATTATTATTATTATTATTATTATTATTATTATTATTATTATTATTATTATTATTATTATTATTATTATATTATTATTATTATTATATTATTATTATTATTATATTATTATTATTATTATTATTATTATTATTATTATTATTATTATTATTATTATTATTATTATTATTATTATTATTATTATTATTATTATTATTATTATTATTATATTATGGCCTCTAAAAAAACCAAGGTAATTGTAGCCTAAAAAACCACTTGTAACCTAAAAACCAGTGCCAATTTTTATAAAACTCAGTAGGAATGTGCCTCCCAGAGACCTATACGTGTTGTCCAACCCTTATTTTCTCAAAAGATAGGATCTTCCTCCAAAAAGTGGAAAAAGTTCGATTTTGACCTAAAAAACCACTTTAACCTAAAAAAGACCAATGCTAAGTACATATAGCATTATTTTCTTCTAAAGAACGTTGAAATGACTTGGCTAGAGTTGTTTCTGCAAGTTAAACATTGTACATATTTGTAAAAATTAGAGTATTATTGACCAAAATCATACAAAAATATTGATTTTTTGTAAGTTTGATTAAATGGAAGCAAATACAGTTAAAAATTGATTTTTTTCCAAAAAGGGCAATAAACTATTGTTTACTGCAGGCTATGAACATCACATCACACGGATTTTTAAGGTTGGTTTTTTAGGTTACACGGTTTTTAGTTCCCAATTCGGATTTTGCTGGTTTTTTTTATTTTTCACTTTTGATCGAATTTTTTTTCAAGACAAAGGGATTTTTGAAATTGATTCATTATCGATAAGATGGGGCTCTGACTGGAAATTGCTCTGATTACAAAATGCGTTTAAAGTGGTAGATATTTAACTGCAGTAGTTGATTTGAATAAATTTTATCTGCTTTCTTATTTATCAACTGTATACATCATTTGTCCGGTTTTGTCCGGAATTTACCTGTGCTCTTGACCGGTTTTGTCCGGTTTTAAATGTTGGTTTGTCCGGTTGTTCTTTTTAGAGTTGGCAACACTGTTCAAGGACGAGCGTCTATATCTTTTCTCTCCGCCCGTACAAAGTGTAGCCGTTAAGATTATCGGTTTTTTCGAACGGCTTCATTTTCCAAAGGCTTAGACTAACTTTTACGTGGGTGGTAGTACTCTCGCCTAAGTCAGTTTCACTCTCGCTTAGGTCAGTATCGCTCCCGATCAGGTCAAGATATATAGGCTTTAATATGGTGCGGTGCGCGCTGAGCAGGTTCTAGATGGATGTACCTACTGTTTCGTTCCGTTTTGCTCACAAAGTCATCGCCACGTCACCGCTTTTTCCTGAAACTCTTGAGCAATTCTTACCTCATTTGGGATTCGTATGACAGTAAAAAAGGGAAAAAATGCTGTACTAACGAAACAAACAATGAAAAATTAGGAGTAAGTTAAGAATATGGTACTTTCAGGATACTATGAAATAAACTTCAGAAGAGCGGATTTTTTCGCTCAGTACTTAGAACATGTTGAAAGAAAGCGCGGAAAAAAATATTCATCCGTCTATGATCAATATTACGAAAGCTATGGGTTTCGTTAATTAGCCTCTTCCTAGTAAATCGCTTAAAACACTTTTTCAGATATACTAAGCCTAAACCTAAGTATATTAGAAGCAAAAACTTAGATTTTCCTATATTTTATCAAGTAAAACCGAAAAAACATGCAAAAAAATGAAAATTTTTCTTAAAGTTTTTTTAAAATTTCAAACAGCTTTCCGCGCCTTTTTTCTTTTTTCTCCTTCATTGCTATGCTTCCTTCCATAATTTCAGCCCATATTATTTATTTCTGACAAATGTGTAAGTCCTTGGATCGAGCCATTTAATCGTCCCACTTAACACTCAAATCGACAGTTGCCTGCACCTTTGCAAGTATGGCTCAGATTTTCATCAAATTTTTTTCCGCGCTTCAATTTATCATGTTCTACCACTTTGGCACAAAAATTTTGGCATTGCATATTCGTTTTGCTCCTTTTCTAAAAGTACCATATTCTTAACTTTAGCCGAAAAGTTAAACTTCCTAGTAAATCGCTTTAATATAGGTAGCACCAAAATACGTAGGTTTTTTTATTTAAGCAATTAATGTTGCCGAAAAATTTGGAGTCAGACATTTAATCTAAATTTGGCACTTGTTTATTTTAGCGGTTACAGCCATTTTTGGCACTTAAGCAGTTTAGAAAGACAAAATTTTGAAAACTGTTTTCTTCCAAAATTACCATTTTCTAGGGTAATTTTGCACGCTGATAACGAATTTAGCATACATTTTTGATTTCAGACAAAATTTGGGTAAAAACAAGGTTTTTTGTCATTTTTGTGAAAAATTTGAAAAAAAAATTATTTTTGGGATATTTTTCAGTTTTCAATTTGAGGCGAAGCAATTGCTTGATGATTCAGATTGGTGCCGGACATGGGCTAAGCCGGGCGAATTCTGGAATACATCCATTTTCCAAATTTCAAAAAATAGCGTTTTTATGCGATTTCAAGCAGGTATCCTTAACATAAAAGTTGAAAAAACAGACGGAAAAGCCTTTGATTGAAAAAAACTTCAAAAAATTTTATTTTTCAACTTTCATTTCCATCTGTTTTTCAACTTTTATATTAAAACATAAGGGGAATAAAGGATGAATTAAAAAAGACATTTTACGACCACTTGAGCTGTAAACTTTGTAAATTTTACTGCTTAGGTGCCCCCAATATAATGAGAATCCAATGGACACTCTCTTGAAGAAATCTCATTTTCTGCATAAAACCTGCGCATAACAGAAGACATAGATGCAAAATTCGCTTTAGTTTGTATAAAGACTAAAAATTGAGTGTTATCATTGTGGAATTTGGTGCGAAGCGCCGAAAATTTGTTGCGATTTTTGACTAAAAAAGCCAAGGGGGTAAAGGAGAAAATTGTTCTCATATTTTATTCCGCGGGGGGGCACGTGCCCCCTATCCTTCTGGAGATACGGGTCTGTAGGTAATGAATTAGGTGTGATGCTCCGAAAATTGCGCGAAGCGCCAGAAATTTTTCGCATTTTTATATTTGCTAGCTCAAAATCGGGCGTTTTTAGACAATTGTTGATCTATATTAATCGCGAAAGCCAAAACTTTCAGCTTTTAATGTGTTCTAAGCCAAGTTTAGCTTATTATCTGCGCCAGCAAAAGGTAAATCTATGTGGGAAATACACATTTTTTATCTTAGTCAAGAATCATAGATCAAAAAGGAGCTGCAATCGACACAGCGCGGCTTGAGCATCAATAAGAAGCATTAAAAATAAATGAAAACGGCGCGAAGCGCCGTGAAATTTTGGAATTTCACCTTTCTAGAACGCATTTTTGCCTTACAGAAATTTACCACAATGTGAACCAAGCCCGAATTTTTTCCACATCTCGAAATTTTAGTTCACAAGAACCCCTGAATGTGGAAAAAAGGGCACTTGTAGGTACTAAAATATGTATGAAAACTTAATTTCCGTGAACGCGTTGTCCCTATTTAGAATCTTATATCAATGCATTTACGAGACGCTACTTTTACTGATCAAATTGAAAACAATGTGATTCTTATTTTTTTTAAAGACGCACTATAATTAAGTGCAGTTCTATTGTCTATTCCTACACACTAGCTTTATCGCTTGTGCTGGTCTTTTAATTGCATTTTTGTACCTGCATGAATTTATTATATAGGTAGGTACGGATTCTGTTTGATTGTGAATAAAATATCTTGTTTTTCTAAAAAGCGCTGTCTATATTTTTTTATCGTTTTTTTGGCTGGGTAATGTTGTACCTATGGGGTTTCCGGCGTTTCCGCACCGCTTGCGAACTTCTTGGCCTTAAAAATATCAGATCGTTATATTTAACGCCCTACTTTTTTAGAAACTTTTGTATAATAGCACGCTTATGAAAGTTAGAGGATTGTCAAAAATATCGAAAAATAAAATTTGGCAATTTTTGGCTCAAAAATGCGCTGAGAAAAATTATTGTTGGGGAAACCCAAAATTCCTATATTGCATAACCAGATTTCTGTTATAGACAAGCTTTTCTAATTATGTTGAACGAAATTTCAATTTGAGACGTTCTGATATTCTTATGACCTTAGCTAGTTAATACCGTTCTGATTCGGAACCTAAGTACGTAACGTCGCGTCCATTGCTATTAGAATGTAGATGATTGAAACATTACATTGCTCATGAAAAATGCATAAAATGTTTGTTAATATTCTCTCCTTACATGTTTAATGCTAATTTTGAGCTACTGAACTAACCAAAACATTCATGTGCAATATGATTGGTTGTTTTCAGCATGAATCATATAGAGCGTTGGTTTTCCGGACAGTTTGCTAATTTTAAAAAATTCTGCTGCAAAGTTTTGAAAGCTGGTCAGATACCGCGGCATATCGCTATAATTATGGATGGAAATAGGAGGTACGCGAGGCAGCATGCCCTTAATTCCGTGATAGATGGCCATAATCACGGCTTCGTTACCCTTACAGAGGTAAAGTAGCGCTTATTTGCTTTAAATATGAATTGACTCGAAAGAGTAATTGAGTCTAAACAACCTTAGACATACACCATGAACTTGATAAAATTCACTCAAAGTAGTATGTTATCGACTTTTTGGTTAGATAATGTCCCCTTGATTTGATATTTAAATTTATTTTGCTTTTGCGATTTTTTGATGCCTTTGGATAAATTGTGACGGTGAACGTTGAAAAAGCTGTTTTTCTGCCAGTCTGTGTTGTGATTTTTTTGGCACATTTTAATCTCAAAAATTCGTTGACTCAAGACTTCCCAGAATTTCGCTCCTACATGCCTATTAGTTCATGTAGCAGGGGAATGGGGGATCCTCTACCTGAACTTGGTCGTCTCCAACTTTAGAGGCCGAAAGAAATTTTTAAACCCCCGATCTTTGACAAAAACTTGCGTCTTTTTGACCATATTTATGTTTTTTTTCGCTATTTTTGACCTAAAACTGAAGATAATTGAAAATCGATCTTTGAAAATTGAAAATTGAAAAATGAAAAAAATGAAATTGGTCGACCACATGCATGATTTTGCAGCTTGTAGACGCTTTGCAGGTTTCTATCACCTACCTGTTATGGCTAAATACTATTCATTTATTAAATAGGAGGTTAGGGGCCTCATCTTCTCCCAGTGTCAGAAAATTTTTGATCCCCGATTTATCGAATTTTGGGAAAAAAACTTGGGTTTTTGACCAGTTTTGAGTGCTTCTTAGCTATTTTTGGCCAAAAATTGAAGGTCACTATTTTCTCCCCTTGAGAATGGCTGGGTAGCAACTACATGGGCGTGGGGGGTTTGGGGGTATGCACTCCCCCAGATAGTCTGAAATACCCCCAGAAATCAAAATACCCCCCAGAAAATTGTTTTTGCTTTTTTGGCGCTTTTGATGCCATTGGATCAGTGCTCGATGAGAAACGTCGAAAAATGGCGTTTTTTTCGCCATACGACCACTTTTGAAGACCAATTTTTGACCTTTGGATAAAGCTTTTTTCACACCTCCAGGAAATTTTTTACTACCCCGCAGAATTCTTGGTGTCTGCCCACCTATGGCTGGGTACCGCCAACTAAAATTTCGAGCCGTTGCATGTATATATGTACCCATTTGTTTTTCTGGGCAGGATATTTTTATTTTATCTTACAAGTAAAATAAATTTAAAAAAATCAGTTTTAATATCGTCCAGCTTTTCCACCAACGTACTCTGTCAAGAAGTTTTTGAAAAATATTTAAGCTTTAGAAACACTGAGGTGTTACAAAATTCTCAGTCTGTTTGCTGTTCATCTTGATAACACAAAAATTTTTGGAGAAAAGTATGTATATACATATTGCATGCGCGTAGTACGTATATATATTGTTTTAAATATAGATTTTGGAATGGTGCAAGGAGCTTGGAATCAAAGAAGTTACTGTATATGCCTTCAGCATTGAAAATTTTAAACGCAGCAAAGCGGAAGTGGACGGACTGATGGATCTAGCTAGACAGAAGCTTCGAAAGCTGATGTCGGAAATGTAAGTGAAATCATTACGTGCATAATGCGAATTTTGAAATAAATCTTGTGCTATATTCATGGCTTCAATGGAGATAAGTCAGTGAAAATTCATCAAATTAACTTTGTTCAAAAATAAATTGTTTAATCGATAGTTTGCTCAACACCGCAATACTTTAAGTTTTAAAAGAATTTTAATCGAATTCGAAGCGGATATATCGCTATTATTCACATTATGCTGTAGCTGAAATAATATGAGCACTTTATAATATCGTGTATCTGACAATTTCTATTGTTCATTAAAGATCGCTTATTTTTTTATTTTGCTGTCATTTGTTAACTTGTTATTCGTGTTTTTCTTTCTCATCAAACAAGCACTGTAGCTTTTTTAAATATGTATAAGTCTTAGGAATTCAAACCAGTAAATGAAGTACATATTAACGATTTTTTTCCTTTCATAAGACAAAAATCGTCAAAATAGTCTATCAAACGCTTTTTTTCTCGTATTTTTTAGCGTTTTTAGTTTACATTATATTCCTTGTAGCACTGAAAAATAGAGAAATCGATCAATTTTGGTTGTTTTTTTGAGTAAAAAGTACGTGAAAGTATTAAAAATTTTGAAATTATCACTATATTTGTCCTCAAAAATCATGCAGAGAATCTTCTGTTAGCTGAAAATCGCCGGTTGTACCTGTTCGGCTGACCCTATAATATGTGTGGTATAATATAATGTGATATCAGGGATATACATAATACCCCTCCTCATCCCCTACGTGCATGTATGTTGAGTATACCTATACAGAATGCGTAGTAGTGCCTGTATTCATAGGGAAATCATCAGAATGTCCAGGAAGTTTAGCTTTAATGGAGAAATACTTAAGCATTATCGAGTTTAATAGCCTCAAAAGGAAGTGTTAACGTTAAATTAGAACGAAAACCTTTATTCGCAGTTTTTAGTTGATTTTAAAAATTCTTGTCAAATATTTCTGCTTTTTTATTTTTATTTTCTGCGTTATTCTTGCATTTCTCTTTCTAAGGGATCTAATGACCAGACGTGCGCTCAAGGCAGGTTTGAACTTTTCCAAATAATCTACCTCCATTTTATTGCTTATTATTCACTCTGCTTTAGCAGTGCTTTTTCACTTTAAACTTGGGAATAAAATAAGTAAAGCTGGCTGGTACGGTAACTGGTATGTCTGTAGAATATGTCTGTAGAAGCAAAGAAATTTGAAAAAAGTCCGGAGAAAGATATTAAGCCGGTTTTAGATATGCATAAGCGACTTTTTGTGGAATGAATCTCGACCAATCCGCGCATATTATATAGTACTCTTGCAATTCCGGCTGTTTGATTTGGCCCTGTTACTTCATTAAGATGCTTGTGCATCACTGTTACTTTTGTTTAGGTCTGAGATAGACAAGAACGGTGTACGATTTCGTTTTCTTGGTAATTTTTCCATGTTGCCCAAGGATATTCAGAAGTTAATTGCTGAATTGACGTTATCTTCAATGAAAAACACTAGGTATGGTTATTATTTGGATTATTTATGTATCGCAGCGTATTTTTTCCCCGCACGATTACTGATTTAAAATGCGAAAATGTACATGCGAAATTTTGGATCCCCTTTTTTTGCGAAGATAAGGCATGTCTTGTAGGACTCCTTTATTTAAAAAAATGTGCATACTGGAGAATTGAGATGTGCCGATCACCATTGTTATCGACGCACTTAGAACATACATTCTATATCTAACATTGTAAATATGAATCAATTACGACTTCATGGAAATCATATCACCATTGTTCACACACTGAAATACATAATACAAATGAAAGAATGCACATAATAAATAATGAATCGTTGAGATTTAAATATCAAATCTATACATTATACTGAGTCAGAGGTACGTATGTATGTATGTATGTATGTATGTATGTATGTATGTATGTATGTATGTATGTATGTATGTATGTATGTATGTATGTATGTATGTATGTATGTATGTATGTATGTATGTATGTATGTATGTATGTATGTATCATTAGTAGACCACTTCGAAATGAAGATAGTGGTCCTGCTGACTTGGCGCGAGGCATTTAAAGTTATGAAAGAATAATGTCTTAGCAAACAACTAAATATTTATATGGTAAAAAGCTTGTGTCCATATCCTAGCGTTATTGTCATACATCGATGGATAAAACAAGTTTATACTGGAGCGAGTCGTAAGCATTCTAAATATTTTTGCCTAATATATCAGACGAGCTAATTTTCGTAATAAAGTGCGTTAAGTTTAAATTGTCGAAATTCAAATTTAAACTTAATTTAAATTTAATTCGTAATAAATCAGTACTACGTTGTATAATTCGGTAAAAAGATTAATTTAATTTAATTTTTACTGATTTTTGGCAGATCTCCGGTAGGTATACCTACCGCACATGGACGTGAGCATACATGAATGGCTCGAAATGGGGGGGGTGAATGACCTCTAATTTTTGACCGAAAACGGCAAAAAACGCCTAAAAACGGCCAAAAAAATTGATTTTTCTTGAAAAATTTGGGAGGGGGTCAAAAAATTTTTAGACGTCCGACTTCGGGTGCGGGATCCCCCACCCCCTGTTACATGTATGGACGCGAGGCTCCGGAAGGTCTGAATACACTGAGGATCTGGAAGACCTCCGAAAAAAATCGGTGGACCTCATAATTGGAATTTTTGGTGCTATTTTCAGTGATTTTGCCTCATCGGACCCCCAGAATCGGGTTACTGCCCAGTGCCCATATATAATATCTACTGAATTGTGAAGATTCGGCATAAAACATCGTTAGTTTGATCTAACTTGGGATATTGAGGAATTTTTTATTTTATCTAATATAATGCATTATGTATGTCAAACATGCACATGGTCAAATGTTCTGGGTGTGAGGTAAACCGAGTTTTCTTCGGGAGGGAGGGGGTAAATGAATGCTAATTTTGCTGTTTAATCTCAAATTTTGTTACTTAATTCGTTTTATGTATTTTATTCTTCACGAATTTTTGTGGTTGAATTTGCATGGAAACAGATAAAAATGAGGGAATGACCTTGTCCATTAAATCTGTATTATACAAAATAATGAAAGAAAAGTGTCTGAATGAACGAATTGAGCATTCTGCTGCTATTCTAAAAATTAGTATTTTTACATAAAATTACATATGCTACTAGATTTCATTTACGCTTTTTTTGGTCCCAAAACGGTCTGAGGGGGTAAACCTTAAAGTTCCGGTAGGAGATACCCTAGTATAGTTGTGTAGTATTTCGATGGTGCAATTGAATGCCAGACTTTTAATAATTTCTCTGACCCCCTAACATTGTTGGCCTACAGTTGTTGACGCTGCCTATTTTTGATCTTCACCAAACGCAAAGGGGCATGGCCTAGCTTATTCATCTTTACATGAAAAAGGGGCACAGTCCAGTGTTTTTTTTGCACAAGGTCCGTTTGTACATGTACAAAGATGGTTCCTAAAAGTCTTTGTACATTTTGTACACACAAATTTTTTGGTTTCTGTAATATGATACAGTAGCGATGTTAATGTGGCAAAAACACTTGCTCGACCTTTGGTAGTGTATTTAAGCTAATTTCTGGGTTTCTGAGGGCAAAAATCACTAATAATCATCTCAAAATGGTGCTAAGCGCCGAAAAATTTGACATTTTTCCGTTCAAAATGCAATTTCTGACATTATAAAGATATATATAACACACAATTACTCATTTCGGCGCGAGGCGCCGAAAATTTTTGTGAATTTTAAACCTTTCTTTGCAATTTTTGTCTTCCCAAAAATCTTTGTACATGTACAAAGACGGTCCCCAAAAGTCTGTACATTGGGAAAAATCTTTGCCGAGTACAAAAAAAACACTGGGCACCGTATCCATTATGAATTGGTAAGAGTAATAATGACTGGAAATCAGTGTTCTTTTTTGTACAAGTTCCGTTTGTACATGTACAAAGATGGTATGGTCCCCAAAAGTCTGTACATTTTGTACATGCAAATTTTTTTGTACTATAATATGGTACTGTAGCGATTTCAGTGTGGTAAAACAGGTTTTTTCGACCTTTGGTAGTGTATTTTAGCTGATTTCTTGGTTTCTGACGCCAAAAATTACTAAAAATTGTCAAGCGCGAAGCACCGAAAAATTTGACATTTTTTACATTCTAACCGAAAATTCTGCCGTTTTAAAGATATATGGGACAAACAATTACTCGTTTCGGCGCGAATCGCCGGAAATTTCTGTCAATTTTACACATTTTTACAGTTTTTGTCTTGCCAAAAATCTTTAAACATGTACAAAGACGATCCTGAAAAGTCTTTGTACATCGGGAAAATTCTTTGCCGAATACAAAAAAGCGTGCTGGAAATATAGAAAAACTGTTTTTAAAACAAATTGCAGCATTATTTTTCGGTGCTGAATTTGTCTCAAGGGCTACACCATTAAATTCTCAGATTGAATCCTCAGCTGATAGTATCTATTGCGCATTTTCTCCAGCTTATTTCTCAATGTGTGCATAGCCTACACGTCAAGAGATGAAATAACTCGAGCACTCAACGAACTTGTATTTGCCGCTCGATCAGGACAAATTTGCGAAAAGTAATATTTATGTAGTTTTAATACCAACGAAATAAACATGACAACGTAATATTTTGGCGAATGTGTGATTTGAAGTTTTTGTAGTTGACTTTCATTCCAGCTGGGAATGATCATCCAAGATTAAAAATGACACATATTGTACGTACATATATATGCGTAGCATTATTAGTTTTCGTTTGCCTTATTGTAGATATTTTTATTTTTATCAAAATAAACGAGAATTGGATTAGGTCTGGACTTACATATGTCGGTATCAGCTATAATAAATATTGTAAATATTTTGAGAAATATTTTAATAAAAGTTCAGGTCAAAATAAATTAATAGATTCATTTATGAATTTAGTTTATATGTATTTACCATAAAACATAATCATTTATGCTTGTTTAATTTTATACATTCATCTAATGTGAATTATAAAACAACGACACGCTCTAAATTCAACTTTAGATTAACAGCTACAGCTCTCTGAATTTCAACAAATTTTTTCAACGCCTCTAAGGCTTATATAAATGTATAGAGACAAATTAGAAGAATGCTAAATTTCGCGAAAATTGCAAAGGTGTACGAAAAGATGTAGATCTTGACTGGATTACTTTAAATGGATTGATAAAGTAAACTAATCATATGTAATTATGCCAAAATCTAATTGATAAATTATAAAAATAATAAATCAAAAAATAAATTAAAAACATCAAAAATTAAAAATACGTCTTTACGGTATTTTTAAGCCTTTTGAATTGCTATTTTTGACTTAAAGTGATAAAATTAAATGTAAAAATGCATTTTAGTATAATAATTTTTTGACCATTTCCGTTGTAAAACAATTAATTCAATTGAAAATTTAAATGATTGATTTAAACTTTTTTGCACTAAAGCCCCCATTTTCTCAAAATGGTTTGCCAGTACCAGGTTTTCCTAAATTTTAAGTCGAAATTTACACGAATGCCTCAAATTGAAGTGAACGAATGGGTCGTTTTGACGGGCTATTTTTTGTATAGCAAATAAAAATTGAAAATTCCGCTTTTGGACTCAGATAACCTTTTTTTTCTGGACAACCAATTTTTGGACCAGGAGAATCGTTTTTGAAATGCAGCCTTTTTCTGAACCGAGAAATCCACTTTCAACAAACCACCTTTCAATGATAGAAAACCCATTTTCCTGACCGGAACAACCTCTTTTTAGGACAGGAAAGCCACTTTTCGAAGCTGGACAACCATAGGTGAGCGGCACCAAAGTTCTAGGGGGAGTGCAAGATTTTTTCAAAGATCAAAAAATGGTGGTATGGCGAAAAGCACAATTTTTCAACGTTTCTCATCGAACACTATCCATTGGCATCAAAAAATTGCGAAAAAAAACAAAAAAAATTTTCAAAAATTGAATTCTGGGAGTATTTTGATTTCTGAGGGGGGGTATTTGTTTCGGGTTTCTCGGGGGGGGGTTGCATACCCCCTAAAGCCACCCCCTACGCCCAGGTATGTGGACAACCACTTTCGAGCTGTAAACTGGACAAGCGCTTTGTTCTGAATCAAGGCAACCAATCTTTTTTATTGTATGGTTGGATGGGACGGATCTCTGACCATTGCCCGAACTGAAATAATCTAAAATTTTTCCCGAACTATGCTTTTGATATATGAAGATATAAAGCGCCTATAAAAATCTATAGGAAGAATAGAATAATTGAAAAAGAGCATTAATGCAATTGTATTAGTTCTCAATCAAAGTTAGTTTTTCGATATACAAAGTTTCAAATTTTATCTAATTTGATCCTGAAGTGTTCATTGTGAAACATTGCGATGTTTGTGTTCTTTTTTGAAGCGACATCGATGAGGAGCTTATTGGACGAGTTATGGATTCCAGACATTCGCACGATCCAGATTTATTAATTAGAACTAGCGGGGAAAATCGCTTTAGCGATTTTTTGTTATATCAGGTATAATTGTTGTAGTTTTTTAATTTCACGAATGTCATTTATTTAATATTGTTTTCGATTTGCTTTTGTAAGGCTTAGTGTTTTATTTCCGTTTGTATTTAGTCTTATGGTTCCAGGCAAAACAGCGGAAGCATTAAATCGGCATATGCCAAAAATCTTGTTGAATATTTAGTATTCAAGTCTTCTTATCCATACGTGGGCAGCAAGAAAATTCTGGGGGGGTGCAAGATTTTTTTGAAGGTCAAAAAATGACCCTAAAAATGGTGGTATGGCGATAAAAACACCATTTTTCGACGTTTCTCATCAAGCACTATCCATTGGCATCAAAAAATTACGAAAAAGACGGAAAAATTTTTCAAAAATTGAATTCTGGGGGTATTTTGATTTCTGGGGGTATTTTGTTTCTGGGGTGCATACCCCCCAAACCCCCCACGCCCAGGTGTGTTCTTATCTGTTTAGTGCTTCAGAGTCCTGCTCGCATATGTGTGGTGCTTGGCAGAGAAAAATCTTCCAAAAGAGAATATGGAAAAAATTTTTCAGACAAATAAGGCAGAATTAATGAAAGAATTGTCAGCTTCTAATTTTTTAATCTAGTATATACTAAAAATCAGTCGCAATCAGAACATACACATTTGTAAGAGGACTACATATGTAGATTTAATTAAGATTCTTTACTTAATTAGAAAAAAGATTAAGACAAAATTAAATAGCTCAAAATTTTCCTTCCCACCAATTTTTTCACCCTTCCCTTGGCGATTTTCAAAAATTGTAAAGAAGGTGCTGTTTCAAGCGTTTTTAGCTATTTATTTGCTCCAAAGCTTCAAATTTTTGGCGCCATATACTCATGTTCTGATTAAATTTTGCGCTATTTATTCGAATTTGTTCGAAATTTTTTAAAAATCTTATTATGCTTTAGAAAGATTGAGCATCGTCAAAAACGTCGAAAAACGATGTTTCTGACGCTTTTATGGACCGATTTCAGGCCCAAAAAAGGCACGTCATAATCTACCCCCCAGAATTCTCATTCCGTGCAATATGCATGTCTGGGTGTCATATGTCAGTGTCACCCCTTATCATAATAGTGGTTCTGTTACAGCCTAAAACTGAAAATTGAAGAAATTGATAAGCACAAGATTAATGAACTTAATGAGCTTCTTCAGTGCAGGATAGTTATATATCCACCTTTTTGATAATTGACTCTTCTGGTACCCGATAAACTTTTATGTGCATGTAGTATATCAGACATGCATTGCATGGGAATTGGAGGTTGGGGCTGAAATTTTGAGGTGCCTTTTTTAAGCCCAGAAATGGTGGATACGTGTCAAAAACATGCTTTGCCGACGTTTCTGATGATGCTATATTTTTAGGCATAAAAATATAAAAAATATCGGAAAAATCCGAAGAAGTCGAACAAATCGGACAAAATATGTACCTATAGACAAAACATGAGTATATGGCGCGAAGCGCCGAAAACGCTTAAAAAACAGCGCCTTTCCTATGAATTTCGGGAAATTTTCGGAAACTTCTGGAGAATCGCAAATTCTGGGGAAGTAAAAATATTTCTGGGGAGGGGGTAAAAATGTTTTTAGGGGAGGGGTTGACCCCTCTTACATGATCATGCATGCAAGTGTAGTATGCTCACACGATTCGTATTTTACTCTTTTCGTAGTGCTCATATACATGCCTTTACTTTGATGACGTCCTCTGGCCCGACTACAATCTATGGCATTTATTACGAGCCGTCCTGTATTACCAGATGAATTACAGTAATATCGAAGTAAATTATCTTTTCTTGTTACCTTTGTAAAGGCTGTAATGTGGAATATTTTTCAGCAGTACCTGCCATGCCATGCCGCTTCTTATGCATTTATTTTTCATATTGTCGAAGATTAGAAGTTCTTAAATCCAAAAATCGTAACATTAATCGAGAAATATGTTTTAGATGAAAAAGCTGATCGATTTTATGTGAGAAATCAATCGAAACCGTTTAGAGATAAATTGTAAAGTTTACTTGTAAAAAATATAAAACTTAAGAAGTACTTTTGGGCTTTATTTTGTCAATCTTGTAAGTTCAAGCTTCATATTAAAAACAATATTACATACGTATTTTGGTATTTCGGCTTCGAACCGGTTATGCCTTTGCATGTCTGGCGTTTTGTCCGTCACTAAGATTTTCTAAAGTTGGGGCTTTCGAGTGATACATAATGAAAATATTACGTGTTTGAGGAAATTTGGAGTTCAGTGATAAAAATCCAGCTCAATTAGTAAAATTTTCAAAAACTATACAAGTGGGCATTTCTTCTTCACAATTAAACAATTAAACGCTTATGATGGATGACTCAGTCGATACATTCAAATACTTTGTACATAGAAGTGTTGCGACATAAGCATTTTGTAACTTTTTTGAATTTGGTTTCAATCTTTCTCTTACGTCAAAAAGTAGCATGTTATGTAGTCTAAAACAGTAAAACGCTCATGTTATGACTACGCGTGGGCGTGGAGGGGTTCGTTTAGGTCGTACATGGGCAACGATCAAATTTTTTGGGGGTTTGGGTGGTATAACATTGGCTAAAATCTCAAAAAAACGTGCCCAAAATTCAATTCTGTAGGGCCATCAATTTTGGGGGGGGTCTATTGGATTCTCGGGGAGTAACTCCCAAACCCCCGTGCATGTGTGGTTTAGACCCCCAAAATCCAAAATACCCTTATAGATGGAGTTAGTTCCCCCAGAATTGAATTTTTAATGTAGTTCTTGCTCTTTTTTGCGATTTTTGTCCCATCTAGAACCCCATAATTCGTTTGCTACCCATGCAAGGGCAAGAGTGACTACCATACGTGGGCAGCATAGGGGGAGGGGGTGCAAGATTTTTCAAAGGTCAAAAAATGGCCTTAAAAATGTTGGTATGGCGGAAAAACACTATTTTTAACGTTTCCCATCGAGCACTATCCTTACAGGCATCAAAAATTGTGAAAAAATAAAAAAACATTCCAAAAATTGAATTCCTGGGGGGTATTTTGTTTCTGGGGGATATTTTGGCTTCTGGGGGATATTTTGGTTTTCGGGAGGGGGAGGTGCATACCCCCAAACCCCCCGCGCCCAGGTGTGGTGAGGTGACTACTATTAAAATGTACTTTAGCCATGGTTTTTTGTTGGTTTATCCCTCCTCATTCACCCTTTATTGCTCACCTACAGTTCGACTCTACTAATTTTATTAATTTTCATTCTGATGCACTATTATGTAACTAGGTAGTCAATCAGTTAGAAAAAGCATTAGTGATATCTATATTCAATGATCACATCCATCTGATTTTTTCTTTATTAGTCCAGTGTACGTAGATGCACGAACTAAGAAAATGGTGACTTTCAGATTATTATAATTCAATTTGAGGCACCTTTTAAGGAAACAGAATGGGAAATTAGTAATCCGTCAAAAAATTACTGGTAGGGCGAAAAAACAACAGTTTTCGACATCTCAGTTGACATAAAAAATCGCAAGAAATGGGAAAATTTTCCAACAATCCAATCCTGGTGCGTTTCAAGTTTTAGTTGGGGCCTTTAGATTCTTGGGGCAGGGGGCTCCAACATCCTTGTCCCTGGGCGGAGTAATGCCGACTCACCTCTATTTATATTTTTATGGACTTTTTAGTACCTTACCTACGGGAACAAGGCAACAAGGGTAATCTGACATTTTTGTAACGAATACGAGCCGCCGTATACTTGCATGATGAGCTTTTTGGCCCGCCATTTTTAAAATTAACATTCGATTTTTGATTGGCGTATTACATAAGTGTGTTTTAATCTTTTACTGATGCGTATATTTTTGTTTTATTTTTATAAAACAGTCGTTTATGGCGCTTTTAGAAAATCAGACTAATGCATCAGAGAAAGAAATATGATTGTAAGGTAGTAAGCGAAGACGGAAGATTGCGCGTCGAAAATTACCTCAGAAATTTTGAAAACGAGGCAGCAAGATTATTTGAAGTCCATGTTAAATTGATGTTACAGCAAAGTTGGGTTATATTTGGTTTTGATCTCTGTGTTATTATGATTTTTTGTAATTAGGTGTGGAGATTGTATTTTGCTTAATGTATTACGTAGTTATGTATTTACTGTCGCAGTAATTAGGTAGTATCTTATTGGTCACTTGCACCTTCAATCGCATTTGCGATGCGATGTTAGATTATGATTGCTCTGCTATCAAACGATTTCCTCATCTGTACTCGCATTAAGTTCATTTTGAAGAAATCTGCATGCATAATCTTGAAATCGGTTAAATTATCGAATGAGCCGGAGGCATAATGAATAACTTTATTCACATCGTTTTCTGTTCTTCCTTATCCACGTGTCCAAACTGCCCAGCCTCGTTTTGGCTTTCACTTACATCGTTTTTAATGGTTTAGCTTGATGAGAAGTTAAAGAGGAGTGAAAAATGAGCATTTTTTTTGGCCTACTCACAGTGATCACAAAAACTCAAAATAGCAAAATATGGTTCTAATAAAAAATTTTGGTTCATTCCTTTCCAGCTTTTCAAATGCAAACCCCGTTGTGTTTAATTTGTAAGCGCGGTGCACATACACGTAAGTCCTATCGAATCACACCTGCGTGTGGGGGGGGTGGGGGGCTATGGGGGGTATGCACCCCCCAGAAACCAAAATACCCCCAGAATTCAATTTTTGAAATATTGTTTTTTCGTTCTTTCGCAAATTTTTGATGCTAATGGATAGTGCTTGATGAGAAACGTCGAAAACTGGTGTTTTTATACCACCATTTTTAAGACCATTTTTTGACCTTCAAAATCTTGCACTCCCCCAGAATTTTCTTGCTGCCCACGTACGTATCGAATGCTCGCAGACGCTTTTTCTGTACAACCCGTCAGGTTGATGTTTAAACCGTTGGTTATACACAGCATTCTGCTTTCAGGTAGAGCACCGGCCATCGGCATTGGTGTAGTTTGTCTCAACCTTTCCAAAAATGCATCCACCTAGGTGTAGCATGTCTCCACCTCACTTAAATTAATTTTTTTATGGATTGGAAGACATCCAGCTTTCTTGGTGTGCCGCCATCTCGATAAAATTTTTTTTGTTTTTCGTTGTTTTTTTTTGTTATTTTTCGTTTTTTCTTCCTGGTTTTTTTTTGTTTTTTCTCTGTGTTTGTTTTTATCACCGAAAAAAATTATATCGTTGATTATTGCGAGATAAGTTCAGAGAAAAAGAACTAAATAAGGGGAAACTGTCTTGCTATTTCGGTGATGATGTTGAAAGGCGTTCTGGATATGCTGCTTCTTGTACCAATATTGTGCTAAATGCCCTGGAAGCAAAAGTAAGCGACGTGCCTCGCATTTTTCTAACAATTTCGTTTTTCACATGACCCCAGTTAGCTTCAATGCTTTGGGTGTGGATGTCTTCCTATCCATAAAAAAATTAATTTAGGTGAGGTGGAGACATGCTACACCTAGGTAAATGCATTTTTGGAAAGGTGGAGACATACTACACCAATGCCCCGGCCATCTACAATTTATTCGGTATGGCGCTGGTCCAGTGGTGGGAATTGCTGCCCCCTCGGTGAAACTCTCTACAATGGAGGTCTTACGGAGATCCCCCTGCCCGCTATGCCGGAGCTCCTCAGGGAGGGCAGTGTAAGTGCGGTGCACATACACGTGAGTCCTATCGAGTGCTCGCGAACGCTTTTTGTGTATAACCCGTTAGGTTGATGTTTCAACCGTTGGTTATACTACAGTGTTCTGGATTTAGCTAGAGCACCGGCCATCTATGATTTATTCGGTATGGCGCTGGTCCGCGGGGTGGTGAGAATTGCCTGCCCACCCGGTGACACTTTACAGATTTGACAGAAATCTATTTTTTCTTGTTTTTTTGTATGGTTATTCACTGAGGCGCCTGTTCATAGAAAGAGCATTAAAATTGCACCTAACTGAAAGTGCTCACTGTCGCAGCATGTAGAGAAGGTGTGGCTCCGCCTCGTTGAGACGCCTAAAGCTTGGCTGGTCCGAAGGCCCGCCGCTGGCCAAAAGCCATGAATAGCTACATCCGAGCAGCAAGCACGCAGCTGACGGGAAAAAACACATGCAATCAGCGAAGCGAGCTGATGGGAAAGGACATCCGACAACAGCGATTCAGAGCTGACGGGAAAATGCTGCATGAGCTCGATGCAGTGTGTATGTGCACCGCACTTACAATATGGATTAGGAGGTTTTTGCTATGATGGTGCCCTTATATGCCAAAAATACATTCTGGGGTCTACTGTAATCTGCTACAGTATTTTGGATTCCTGGTGGTAAACCATAGATGGGCAGCAGCCTTGTAATGGGTCGGTCCGAATTGAGGCAAAATCGTTCAAAGACAGATTATCGGACTTTTTTGGAGAAGGGGTCCGTTTGCATGCGCCGGAACTCCTCGGGTGATTTCGTTGCAAACGGGTAAACGGGTATAGTCTGTTCCACATAACTTCGTGCCTTATTGTCGGAAGCAGTTTAGAAAATTTATGGCCGAAGCTGTGCGACACGGACTATAGTCCTTCGGCTTTAGAGAAAATCCTAGCGCGAAGCTTCGGAAAATCTTAGAAATTCTCGCGGGAGGACGTTTAGAGGCTAGAATCATATGTATGCAACTGCAGGATTTCATGTTTGTACATAGTATCTAGCGCTAAACGTCGAAAACTCTTCAGGATTCTACGTAGAAATTGAAGAAAAGGATGCTGAAGCAGCTGTATCTGTCTCCGATTTCGTTAAATCAGTCACTGAAAGCAGTTTTCTGCCACAACAACCTATTCCTGGCGCTCGAAATACGATCACCGACGGCCAGCAACCATTCTCAATTACATTCCCATTCCCAACTTCGCCAATGGGGAGAGGGAGGCGGCCGGCCGCCCCTGCAGGCTGCCCCTCGATGTGGTCTGAATCTTACGCATGGGCGTGGGGTTCTACCCCATGCAAGCTGAAAAAACCATCGCAGAATTACTGTGGACCCTGGAATTCCAGCTAACATTTTTGGCGATTTAACCCCATCCTCTTCTGACAACCACCTAGCCCAGATTTGCAGTGCTGCCCATGTATGGTCTAAACTGCTCAACGCGGTGAAGTTTTAGAACAACACGCATTGAGAAGGGTGACTTTCCACTGGCCGGCGCGTGCGTGTCAGGTAGGTGAGTGCTGCAGACTCAAGGATTGATAATTCTAAATGTACACACCAACAGAATTCAGATTCTTCGAAGAAATAAGCAATTGCTCTGGAGCTGGCGGTTTTTAGTTCAAAATTGCCATCCAGATCTTTCCTGTAAACTCAGTCACTGCCATTAGGTAAGCAGCACCAAAATCTCTGGGGGCAAGATTTTTCAAAGGCCGAAAAATGGCTCTTAAAAAATGATGGTATGGCGAAAAGACAATATTTTTCACCGTTTTTCATCGAGCATTATCCATTGGCCACAAGAAATTTTTCAAAAATTGAATTCTGGAGGATATTCCGATTTCTGGGGTGCGCCACCACCCCCACGTGCGGTCACCACACCTGGGCGTGGGGGGGGGGGGCCTGGGGGGGTATGCACCCCCAGAAACCAAAATACCCCCCCAGAAATCAAAATACTCCCCCCCAGAAATCAAAATACCCCCCCCCCCAGAATTCAATTTTTGAAAATTTTTTTTCGTTTTTTTCGCAATTTTTTGATGCCAACGGATAGTGCTTGATGAGAAACGTCGAAAAATGGTGTTTTTATCGCCATACCACCATTTTTAAGGCCATTTTTCGACCTTCAAAAAAATCTTGCACTCCCCCAGAATTTTCTTGCTGCCCACGTATGGTGGTCACTGCCCAAGTCAACATTAAAAAATGAGAATTTTCTTAGGGAAACATAGCATAATGAAGGCCAAAATAGATGGAAATAAATAATTTTACTACGTGAATGCTCGAAATTGAGCGCTATTTTCCGCAGATATTTTCACATCACTTCTTTTAAAGAAGTTACCAATATTTAATCTAGCCCTGATCATAGTCTCCATAATTATACGAAAAATAACGCGCGACCACTGCAGTTATTTTACTTTAAAAATAAAAACACGCATAAAAAGACGCCTACTCACCTACGTTATTATGCACACAAATACATAATCAATATTTTTTAAAAATGAGCTTGCTAAGCGAGAGTTGTAAACCAAGAGAAACTTGAAGTTAAAACCTTATTAAGTTTCTCTTGGTCTGCAACTCTCGCTTAGCAAGCTCATTTTTAAAAACGATTTATTCTAAATATTATCTCAGCTGACATCACTTGCCCTTAGCATCCAAACTTTTCGCACGTCTGATAATTACTTCAAGAGTTCAGTAGAGTTGTAGTGAGCTCCACTATCCAATTCATGCCTCAAATACCTGAACATAATCGATTCTATACATAAAGAAGGAAATAAATTAAAAAGTGATTACATAGTGATACTTGAATTTCAAGAGAATCAATAGAATGAATACCGATGTTTAAATCAGCTCAATTACAGGTGAATACATTAGAGCATTGCACATACATACATACGTATACATATGCATATATTTATTATGTATTTATATGAAAGAGGCATTCAAAATTCTTAAGAGCAAACAGCCACAGGTAGTACGAAAAGCAAAATGCGACAAGTAAAAAAGTAAAAGAAAGAGTAAACTATTCCCTCTCCTTCTAGCGATCACACCTGGGCGTGGGGGGTTGGGGTATGCATTCCCCGAAAAACCAAAATACCCTCCAGAATTTGATTTTTGAATTTTTTTCGCAATTTTTTCATGCGAATGGATAGTGCTTAATGAGAAACGTTTAAAAATGGTGTTTTTTCGATATATCACCATTTTTAAGACCATTTTTCGAACTCTGAAAAATCTTGCACCCCAGAATTTCGGTGCTGCCCACGTAAGCTAGCGATGGGTACCTACACAGGATAAGCATTACATAATACGTGAGAAAAGATTTTAGATTCAGGACTAAAAATATACAGCATTCGAAAATCTGAGAAAAAATAGAACAAACGATAATAAATTCTGTACAGTAAGTAGAAATTTCCAAAAAATGTGTGACACTGGTTTTTAACTAACCCATGATACAGTATGACTTTTCAAATAAAGGTATTTTATGTGGTCATTTTAAAGATTTCAATATACGTATAAGTGAGAGAAACTACAAAGAAATGAATAATGCATATGTAAAACAGAGCTGATTGTCTTTTGACTGTTTCTACAAGGATTTTAGAACGCATACCGCCTCAGGCCATTTTTGAATAAAAACACATTACCCGTCCATAAATCAGCACTAAATGACAAGAGTGAAAGGATAAGTTAAAATGAATGTACTTATTTCTTGAGCATTTGAATTTTCCTTCAAGTTATTTATCCAGATCTTAACCGTTCGTATTCTTTGTTACGTATGCAAGCGTAACCAATATAACAAAATATGTACAATCAATTCCAGGAGTTCATCTTCGCCGCTTTACAAGAACATCATACCTCAATTTTGGGGGGTCCAAAAATTTTCAAGTCCAAAAAGTGTTGAAAATTTGATAGACGGGAGCGAACAAATGCAATTTTTCAGACGTTCGTCATTGACTTCTATTCATTGGTATCAAAACTTGCAAAGAAGAACATTGTTTCTTAAAAATTTCATTTTGTTAATCTATCGAATTCTGGGAGTACAGCGCTGACCCCACGCCCAACGCCCATCTAAATAAGAGGGGGTAGGAGAGGGCACGTTGTATTTTTACGTAATGCACACCTTACCATTAAAACGTGATTTACTTACAAATTTCCAAAAAAAGTACATGCGTGTATATGGACGCAGCATTCAAGGGTTGCTGTTTTCTGACCAGTGCCAGAAAACTACAAAATGCTAAATGAAAATGACTAGAATGAAAACTTGTTGTGAAATATAGTCAAACTATGTATTGACGTTTTCATTTAGCAGACGATGAGGCTGATTTAATCAGAACTGTGGATCGTAGGGATGCAACGGATATCCGGATCCGGATCCGTTATTATCCGGTATTATTTTGGATCCGGATCCGGATCCGCCATTTTGAAAAATTAAGATCCGTATCCGGATCTGGATCCGGTATTCTTGAAAAATAAGATCCGGATCCGGATCCGTTATTTTTACAGTTTAAAACGGATCCTAAACGGATCCAAGAGATTGTGATAAAAGATCATTAAACCTTGAATTGTATTGAAGAAACAAGATCATTATGAGACAAAAGCTTTACTTTGATTGACTTAATACTCAAATTCAATGACAGGCAAATTGTATTTAAGAAACAGCAGCTTTTCTGCAACCAAAGAAAGTGGTAGATTGCTAAAAGTCATAAGCTCAACTAACCGCTCATCTATATCAATTGATCTTGCATCATCGTTATTCCATTTTTTACCCTTAAATCGTACATAAGTTAATTAGGAATCCTCTCATAAAAATAAAATATTTTATACAGCAAGTAAGCATGCTTTCATTGTCATTTGCACCTTTTGTTTTTCATGTTTCAAACCAGTCTTTTCGCAATCTGCGCGTTTTTCTGCAAAGGAAAGTAGACATGCCTGACGCGAATCTTCCTAAATCTGTGCTTAACAAGAATACCTCTTTCCATTTCTTCGATCTGCTGGGACTCCTCTGCTCTGAACTTTTTATAGTCCGCCGCATGCTTAGTTTGCAGACGCTTTTTCATACAGTGTGGTACCAGTGTTTCTTTTGTACTCGTAAAAGATTTTTCCCGATGTACAAAAACTTTTCGGGACCGTCTTTGTACATGTACAAAGATTTTTGGGAGGACAAAAATTGCAAAAAAGGTCTGAAATTCGCAAAAATTTTCGGCGCTTTGCGCCGAAATGAGTAACTGTGTGTTGTATATGCATGTCTTTACAATGGCAGAAATTGGATTTCGAAAGGAAAAATGTCAAATTTTTCGGCGCTTTGCGCCATTTTAAGATGATAGTGATTTTCGCACTTGGAGACGCAGAAATTTGCTAAAATACACTACCAAAAGTCGATCAACTCTGTGTTTAACACACTAAAATCGCTACTGTACCATATTATAGTACCCAAAAATTTGTGTGTACAAAATGTACAAAGATTTTTGGTAAGACAAAAACTGTAAAAGGTGTAAAATTCCCAAAATTTCGGGCGCTTCGCTCCAAAATGAGTAATTGTTTGTCCTATATATCTTTAAAATAGCAGAATTTGCATTTAGAATGTAAAGATGTCAAATTATTCGGCGCTTCGCGCCGTTTTAAGACAATTTTTAATAATTTTTGGCGTCAGAAACCCAGAAATTAGAAAAAATACGCTACCAAAGATCGAAAACCCTGTTTTACCACACTAAAATCGCTACTGTACTATAGTACACAAAAATTTGCATGTACTAAATGTACAAAGACTTTTGGGGACTATCTCTGTACATGTACAAACGGACCTTGTACAAAAAAAACACTGGGTGGTACCCCTCCACCGCTTCTGGAAAGCTTTGCTGCGCAGGGATTACATTGCGATTTAGTTTCCAGCTAGCTTAAAATAGTTTCAGATAGGACTAGAAATGCTTTTTGGCATTTCCGATTAATGAGAGGAAGACGCCAGATTCGCAGTTTTTCAAGCTACAGCCGAATTAAGATCAATCCGGACCACTGAACCAAGCTCATGCAGCTTTGCTTATTTCATCATCCTACAATAATTCTGCTTCTGAAACTAATGAGCACCGTACTTGCGAACAAAAATTTAAGTATTAAAAAAAATTAAGCGTTCATAATGCATGTTCATGATCGATCCGGATCCGTTATTATCCGTTATTTTAATAATTAAAGATCCGCATCCGGATCCGTTATTTTAAAATTTATGGATCCGTATCCGGATCCGGATCCGTTATTTTGAATTGTACGGATCCGGATCCGGATCCAATATTATTGAAAATCCCGGATCCGTTGCATCCCTAGTGGATCGTGTACATGTTCACCTACGAGCAGGGCAGTACTTAAGCGGGTAAGGTGGGGTGAAGGGGTGCCCCTTTCCCACGAAATCTTTTTTGAAAGGTACGATAATGCACGGAAAGGTGGAAAAATCGCATGTCTTTGACATACATAAAAAGTGCATATTTTCGGCGCCATATGTGTAATATATTCCATAATTCTGGCTCAAGCGCGACCAAGAATGAAACCTTTCATAGTATTTCGAGAGAAAATATTTGTTCGAATTTTATAATATTAATGGGCAGAGCATGCCGAAAACAGTCAAAAAATGACGGTTTTTGCTATACAAATAGCTATTCCAACGAAGTTTACGAGATATAAACCAGTTTATGTTGGGTCCGCCCCTCCCTTGAACGAATCCAGAATACAATGCTGTCTACGAGTATATGCTAAATACTAAGAAAGAAAATATGCAATATTGAGAGCCTTTAAATTAAGTGGAAAGCAATTTCTTACAAGATGATCAAAGGGCTGCCGCCAGTACAGAGATTATTGTCGCCTAAAAGTGTTTCGGTTCCGTCGGCTCGTAGGACTAGTATGGGCCTTTTGAAATGCATTGACAATGCCTTAAGCTGAAATGGAATTTAAAAACTATGCGGCAAGAAACGATACTCTATAGGAAAAGTCAACAGTACGATTTAAATAAAAACGCAATAAGAACGAATGCATCTTTATTAAAGAAGAGTGACTCTCCTTTGATCCGTAAATTTAACAGTTTCATTTTGATTGATTTATTAATAAATTTAAGTTGATTTTAAATAAATTAATTGACTTTCAACTTTATCTGAATGGCATTGAAGACGATTTTAGGTAAGAAAAAAAGTAAGAAAACGCCTGATTCGTAAAATAAAAATGATGCTATAGTTTCGCTCATAACTTAAAAGAAATCTAAGGCATTAGTAAAATATAATCTTAAACTCAAACTCGACAAGAAAAAAAATGCTACATATATAGTAGGAAAATTGATTTTCGTGAAATATTCAGAACAAGTTCAAGGATTAATTTTGCATTCGAGGCACCAAAATACATAATCTTGTATAGCATTAAAAAATAATAAAAAAATAATCTACCAGAATCTAAAAGACCTCCCCAAAAATCGATAGACCTCCAGAACATACATAAGTGCCCAGTGTTTTTTGTACAAAGTCCGTTTGTACATGCACAAAGATGGTCCCAAAAGTCTTTGTACATTTTGTACATGCAAATTTTTGTGTATTATAATATAGTGCGGTAGCGATTTTAGTGTGGTAGAACAGGGTTTTCGATCTTTGGTAGTGTATTTTAGCTAATTTATGGGTTTCTGATGATGCAAATTCTTCCATTTCAAAGATATATAGGACAAGCAATTACTCGATCTCGCCGAAAACTTTTGGGAATTTCACACCTTTTTACAGTTTTTGTCTTCCCAAAAATCTTTGTGCGCATTTTGTAGACAAAACTTTTTGGGTACTATAATATAGTGACAAGTAGCGATTTTAGTGTGGTAAAGACAGAGTTGTTCGACTTTTGGTAGTGTATTTTTAACTAATTTCTGGGTCTCTTAGGGCAAAAATCACCCAAAATCGTCTGAAAACGACGCTTGAAGCGCCGAAAAAATTTGACGTTTTTCCTTTTGAAATACAATTTTTGCCATTATAAAAATATATATAGAACACACAATTACTCATTTCGGCGCGGGCGCAAAATTTTGCGAATTTCAGACCTTTTGTGCGCTTTTTGTGTCTTCCCAAAAAATCTTTTGTACATGTACAAAGACGGTTCGAAAAGTCTTTGTGCATCGGGAAAAATCTTTGCCGAATACAAAAAAACACTGAAGTGCACAAGGTCAGGGTCGGCAGGAGGGGCCCAAAAATCCAAATTAGTAAATTTAACGTTCACGATTTTTTCTGCTGTTTTAACGATCAAAATGGTCAAAACAGCCTATAAAGCGATTTTTCCGTGGTAATATCGCATTTCAAAAAGCATTTATAGTCCATTTTGACTGCATTATATCACTTTGAACACTAAAAAATGCATACATTTATCAATTTTGGGCGCTTTTTGAGTAAAGAGTGCTCAAAGGTACTGAGTTGGCGCGAAGCGCCGGAAAAATTTTGACGTTTTTACTGCTTTGACCTCAAAAATGATGCAAACAGACGTTCCATCAGCTCAAATCGCCGGACATTACCTGTCCGGCTGACCCGGAATGCAGAAGGGGGGTAATACCCCCTCACACTCGCCTATGTGCATGTATGCCCTAGAATTGAGTTTTTGGTGATACTTTTGGCAGGGTCAGCCCCGTTGGACCCCCAGAATTTTGATGAGTGCCCGTGTACTTGCTCCCCAACACGACACGATGATGAAACTCTTAAGATAATAATAATAAGGTACAAAAGCACGAAACGCTATAAATGGAATGACATAGGATTTGTCCGTTGTTCAACATTCGTCACAAAGAAGACAAGCAATAACCATACTTTCACATGCTTACTGGAGGGGGGTATCGGGGATATGACTCTAGCAGGAACTTAGAGAAGCATATGCCCTCAAGGCCATTCCGGACCAAAAGCTATTCGCTCGAACCATGAAAAAGCGTCAAACTGACGTCTAAAAGTATAATTTTAGGTACATATATGTACTTATTTTTAGAGCAGATGAGACTGCCCATATCATTCATCCAGACAATTTTCTTCCATTAACTCGCACTAATAGATGTTACAGGGCAGCTGAATCGCGCTTGTTGTTATTGTATTTTGCAAATTTAAACATAAATATTCATGAAGAATAAAGTACGACGAATCAAGTATCAAGATTTGCGAAATTTGACATTAAGTAGGTGAGAAAATTACTCATTTACCCCCCCCAATATCAAGCTCAGTTCACCCCCCTCCCAGAACTTTTGACCATGTGCATGTACGTAAGCATACTCACCAAGTCTAAACCTTTGCTTTTATTTTATTCTCTGTCAAGAAAACTTTCTTGCCAGCTAAATGTAAAAGCTCGAAATTTGGGATGAAAAATATTGGGCCATGATTAGCGTTTGGGGCGAAAAGGGTTTGAAAAGCAATCGAAGAAAATCCAATTTTCGCCCGCACATACTCTTTGCTTCGAATTGTAAAGTAACCTAGTCAAGTCTTCTATTAAAACAAACGAGGCTAGAAAAACTCAATTTTCGCCTGCAATTCTGAAGTGAGTGACGAAATTCTGGATTTTTTCGGACAATGGGAGAGCGGTATAGATATATTCCTTAATTTTTTTGTGTATGCCGTCACAACTCCGTCAAATTTCATACAAAATTTAAGGTCGTCCAAACTTTTTATAGTGATTTTTATCCAACAGAAAAACACGGCATCGCTAGCGAGTTCTTATTTGAACTATTAATAAAGAACTTTAAATCGATTTCACGAGTGCGGTTCGTTAAAAGATAGCTACGGTAATGTTATTACGCGTAAAGAAATGTTGTCATATTGTCTTATGTTGGAATTGCAAAGCATACCCCATAAGTAAAAATACTCGCAAATGAGATCGACAACAATTTATATAATTACTTCTAACTGACCGCCCCACATATTAGTCTTCTCTATCCGATCGCAATAAGTCGAATAATCGATCTTATCGTGATCCAGAAACGCTTCAAAATCCGTTCTATGAACTCGCATTGTTTCCGCAGCTACGCGCCGCAATTTTTCAGCAGTTGTCTGAACAAAATGAGCCGACGACCGTTTTGAAAAATACACAGAAAAAACGAAAACAAATACAAAATTCAGTCACGACCACTGTGGGCGTGGGGGTTGAATGTATGCACCCCCCAAAGACCGAATCCCCCAGAATTCAATTTTTGTATTTTTCGCCATACCACCATTTTTAAGACCATTTTTTGACCTTTGAAAAATCTTGCCACCCCATAAATTTGATGCTGTTCACCCATGGCCACTACCGATTTAAAACGATCTGCTGAAAATTGAAACCTGAAACATCTTACTGAAGAGACATGCAGTGACGGATCTAGTATTTTCGTAAGGGGAACGGTACCCTAACTTCTTCCAAAACAGTCAAAAATGACTCAAAAATCTACTATTGACGTACAGAATAGAGGTATTTCGTTGTCTTGCACACCACTCGCCACGAATGTTGACGCTCTAATATGCTTAAGAGGATGATAGGACTTGTTAAAGGATATATCTTTGGAACGTCGGTCCTATTTCCGTACACGCATGACCGACGTAGTAAACATTTATCCGTTAACAAGCTCTGTCTTCCTGTGAAGCACATTAGAGCGTCAACGTGTTGCAGCACTATATGTTCTATTTTTCGTCAAAATGATTTCTGGTGCAAAAAATTTGGAAAAATTTGACAATATCAAGCAATTTTATGCGAAATAAGTGTAATTTCTTAAAATTTTGCTTCAAAAACGGCCGAGGCACCAAAAATAGGCGAAATTTCGACAGAAGACGTATTGAGACTTTAATTATGTATCGTTATTTCCTGTTTTGAGCATTTGCAGCAAACATATAGTGAGCAAGGTAGAGGTGGCCAGACGGGGTAAAATCCAGGAATGGTCATACAGTGGATTGTGATCATTGTTTTTGTGCAAGATATCATTGTACAAGTACAAAGATGGTCTCCAAAGTCAATGCATATTCAGTCAACGTAAATTCTTAAGTACATACTATAGTATGATACAGTAGCACGTTATGTGCTGGAAACTGAGTTTCTTGACCCTTAATAGTGGGATTTAGCCAATCTGTAAATTTCATTGGTGATGAAAACCACAAAAAAATAAAGTAGTAAGGCGCGAAGCGCCGGAAAAATTTTGATAGTTTCGCCGTTTTCAAGTAGAGATTTTTGGCTTTTTTCCACATAAACTCAAAATTGCCTTGTAGCACCTTTTGTTTTTCTGAAAATCGCCTGACAGTGCCCGACGGTACCGAAGCCTCTAGGTACGGGTAATACCCCAACTTACCCCACTATGCCCATTTATGGGATAGGAGGGTAAATAACCCCCAATTTTTAGCCAAAAACGACTAAAAACACCTAAAAACGACCAAAAAAGAAAATCAGGCTCGTAGCCAGGGAGGTGGGGTGGGCGGCCCCCCTTCCCCGAAGTGGGAAAAAATTTTTGTTTCTCCCAAGAGTCCTCCAAAGGGAAAAATGAAAAGTTGGCAGAAGTGCGTCCTGAAACACCGCTAAAACGGGTTTTTAGCGTACTTTTGAACTAGTAAACTCTTTTTTTCGGCGCTTCGCGCCGGATTTAATTGTTTATGTAGTTATAGTTTTTTCTTCTAAACCGCTAAAGATCGCTCAAATTTGAGTTAGACATAAAGAGCATGTCAATTTTTTCGGCGTATGCGCCGGATTCCATTGTTGCTTCTGGGTTTGCCTTCTAGCTCACCCAAACAGCTCAAATTTGAGTTACGACTTGGGAAACGTAAAATTTTCAACTGTACTTGTATTTTTCTTCTCTCATTTCAATCTTCATACTCAAATTTAACAACATACAGAATATCAATTTTTCATGATTAACGACAGTCTTCATTATCTATATTATTTCATAAAACTAATGATTAAATACAAAGGCGAGTAGAAATATTCAATCGATTAAATCGATAAATCAACGAATGAGGATTCTTTGGCTGTTTTCTTACCATCATATAAAATGTAGAGATAGCTCAAACTAGTATTTTCTATCACCAATAGTTCTCGAATATCTGGCAAAATATTCACCCAAAATAATTGTGACATACTGGAATCATTCCGATTAATCAGAATCGAATCCAGTCATTTCAATGAGATCGAAATCGAATCGATTGAATAATAAATCTGAAGAATCGGCATCAAGATCGATGTTCTCGGTTTAAAGTCAGATGTTCAAGATCGACTAAAATGATTATTGATTCGATTCTTTTTATTTCGTCCTGTAGAATTAAAATAAGGAAATACTATGCTTTAAAACGTAAAACAGCAATTTTTCCCACTGGTAGTAAATGCCTGCAATGACAATACTACTGTATTTATGATAAGCGATCAGCGCGGGTAATGATCAGATTTTAATTATCTAGGCAATCATATACGCCTCTAATGTCTAATACTGAAATTCATTGTAGACGAATCCTTGGCACAGGAATAGTTTTTCAGCCTTTTTGCCTTGTAATCTTCTGCTTGGATCGTATATTATTCAAGCGCCACTAAGCAATTACCACGATGGTATGCTCTTAAGCTGGGGCTGCCAAAATATTTTCTTGCTAAAGTCGACATTAGCAGGTAGGTTGATCGCTTCTCTTCCCACCAGGGGCGGGTTTAAGGGGGCGGGGTGGGGCGGCCGCAACCCAATTGGCCAAAAATATTTGGTGAGATAAAGAATGGATATGCAAATTGCAATGATTTTTGGCCATCAGTGACCATAATTTCTCAAATTTTTCCCGCGACTTTTTTGGCTACCTGGAAGCACCGGTTTTTTGTATCTGGCGAAAACATTTTTCCCGCATGTGCAAAGATCTTTTCGGACCGTCTTTGTACATGCACAAAGATTTTTGGGAAGACAAAAAACTGCAAAAAAAAGTCTGAAATTCGCAAAAAGATTTTCGGTGCTCCGCGCCGAAATGAGTAATTGTGTAATACTCATTAGCAATGAAATCGCATTGGTGTAAATGAACAATGTCAATTTTTCGGCGCTCACACGCAGTTTTAGTGGACGATTCTCAATTATTTTTGCCCTCGTAAAAGCAGGAATTAGCCAAAATACACTACCAAAAGGTCGAACAAACAGCTTCACTTTTACCACACTAAATTCGCTATTGTACTATATCATAGTACCCAAAATTTGTGTGTACAAAATGTGCAAAGACTTTGTGGCGAATCTTTGTATATACATGTACAAAGATTTTTGGGAAGACAAAAATTGCAAAAAAGGTCTGAAATTCGCAAAAATTTTCGGCGCTTCGCGCCGAAATGAGTAATTGTGTGTTCTATATATCTTTAGAGTGGCAGAAATTGCATTTCAAAAGGAAGAATGTCAACTTTTTCGACGCTTCGCGCCGTTTTAAGACGATTCTTAGTGATTTTTGCCCTTAGAGACCCAGAAATGAGCTGAAACACTAACAAAAGTCGAACAACTCTGTTTTTTCACACTAAAATCGCTACTGTACCATATAGTAGTACCCAAAAATTTGTGTGTACAAAATTTACAAAGATAGTTGGGAAGACACAGACTGTAAAAAGGTGTAAAATTAGCAAAAATTTTCGGCGCTTCGCGCTGAAATGAGTAATTGTTAGTCCTACATATAACCTACATATCTTTAAAATGGCAGAATTTGCATTTAGGATGGAAAAATGTCAAATTTTTCGGTGCTTTTGAGACAATTTTTAGTACCTTTTGTCGCCAGAAACCCAGAAATTAGATAAATACACTACCATAAGATCGAAAACTTTGTTAAAATCGCTACTGAACAATATTATAGCACAAAAATTTGCATGTACAAAATGTACAAAGACTTTTGGGGACCATCTTTGTACATGTACAAACGGAACTTGTACAAATAAAACACTGATTAGCTACCTATATATTTAACATGTTTGTCGCAAGAATCGGAACCGGAATCGGAATCGGCCGATTCCTGTTATTTTGGAATCGAAATCGAATCGGAATCGGCTGTCTTGAGATTTGCAGAATCGGCATCGGGATCGGAATCGGCTTTTCTGAGATTTGAAGAATCGGAATCGAATCGGAATCGGTCATTTCCAAAAAGCGTTATCGGCACATCCTAGTATATATATATTATATATATATATATATGTATATATATATATATATATATATATACCTAATTCAAAACGTTAACAAATTATAAATAAGGCTAATAAATTACTTCACGAATCCTGCATGTACAAGCGCACTGGTGAGCAACAGCGTTAAATAAACAATCACCATCGGCAGCAATGTCTACCATAGACAAGCCTCTTGCGATTAAAATTGAATTAAAAGATTCCCTTTCCGTCGTTCTAGAACTGTCCCCGGATCGTGATTCGCTTTCACTTATCAATTGATCGTGTTCTTTCGCCGTCTGTTCTTTCAACAACTAAAATACTTACGAATAACTCATAAACCGATTATTTGACTAAAAAAGAATAAGACTCCTAGTAATAAAATACAGATATGTAATATAACATTCTGATTAATTTACATATCGTCTTTTCTGCTTAATTATGTACAATGTACATAAATTAACAAATACATATACATATGTGTGTATATACATAGAAGCCCAGTGACTGCATACATTGCTAGTTTAAAATTGCTCTTACTCGTCGTCTAGCAGTTTTTGACAATTTTGTATGGTCTGGATTTAGCGAGGGCCGTTCCACAATTTCCTGATATTACAAAATAAGTAAAAAGCAATCATCTAATATAAAAAGCATTATTTTTAACTGTAACCTCATTACATTCAGCACTTCCGTTAGCGCTGCAAGTTTT
>JAVLUZ010000208.1:2661923-2760957 GCA_036768485.1 Mermis nigrescens | reverse complement strand
AATAATGCAATTTTATTTTCGCATATGTACGTGCGAACCCAAAATGTCCAGAAAACACGTCATCGTGATGTGCTTCTAAAATTTCTTCACGCAAAGATTCTGGAACGACTAGCTTTTTATCACCTTCTGGATTATTTCCCGGTGTTCCGATAAAATACAATAAATTATTTAAAATTATGTATTTATCAGCAATTAAAATTATGTGCCTAGCTTCCTTATCATCGATTGGGAGATCCCGATATTTCAGAAAATTCAATAAAATCGAGCAAAATCTATCCTTACTTTGTGTTTCCCGAAATTTCGATAAACTTTCTTCTTCCTCATTTTCCTCCTGTACGCTCTGATTTTGTTCGTGAATAGCTGAAGTTGCAGCTGCTAAATTTCTAGACAATGCATCTGCGTTACTATGTTTCTTACCTGCCCTATGCTTAATAATAAGTTCTTGAAAATCTTGCAGGGCTAAACCCCATCGAGCAATGCGTCCCGACGGATTCGGTTTTTTTAGAACTTGCTGTAAAGCAGAATGATCGGTGACAACAGTGACTTTTTGTTGATAAAGATATTGTCTAAAATGTTTCACAGCCCACACTACTGCTAATGCTTCTAATTCAGTTACGCTATAATTTTTTTCCGCTTTATTTAAACTTCTGCTCGCATAAGCAATAGGTTTTTCCCCGTTTTCGGTTTCTTGCGAGAGAACAGCTCCTAATCCTACTCCCGATGCGTCTGTAATTAAAATGAAAGGCTTCTTAAAATCAGGATGAGCCAAAACCGGTATCGATGTTAAAGCAAGTTTTAATTTACGTAATGCATTATTACATTCTTCGTTCCATTTAAATGAGATATTTTTCTTTAGCATCGTATGTAATGGATTAGCTATTTTAGAAAAATCTTTAATAAAGCGTCGATAATAACCAGCTAAACCAAGAAAACTACGTAAGTTATCAACATTTATAGGAACCGGAAATTCTAAAACAGCTTTGACTTTTTCAGGATCAGGATTAATACCTTCACTAGAAATTTCGTGCCCTAAATATGCGATTTTCGTTAAGAAAAATTTACATTTTTGCAAGCGTAGCTTTAGACCAGCACTTTCAAGTCTTAAAAATACTTCTTCTAATCGTTTCAGGTGTTCGTCGAATGTCTTCCCGAAAATCAGTATGTCATCGAGATATACTAGACATGTTGACCATTGTAGGCCACTCAAAACTACGTCCATAAGCCGCTGGAATGTCGCCGGCGCATTACAAAGTCCGAAAGGTAAAACATTAAATTCATATAAACCTTTATATGTAATGAATGCCGTTTTTTCCTTATCGGCTTTAGCTACGGGAATCTGCCAATACCCCCAAGCTTGATCTAAAGTTGAGAAAAAAGTAGCCCCCTGGACCGTGTCAAAAATATCATCAATTCTGGGCAATGGGTAAGAATCCTTTTTAGTGATGGCATTTAATTTTCTATAGTCCACGCAAAATCTAAAACCGCCCGTCTTTTTCGGTACTAAGACTATTGGACTCGACCAAGGACTCCTTGATGGCTGAATAACTTGTTTTTGCAGCATTTTGTCTATTTCTGCGTCTATAGTTTCCCGTTGTTTTTGCGGTACTCTGTAAGGTATTTGACGAGTAGGCTTATCAGTAAGCGTTTCGATATGATGTTCCGTAAGATTAGTACGACCTAAATCTTCTTCGTTTACCGCAAAAATGTGTCGAAATCGCTGTATTAAATTTAAAAATTTTCCTTTTTCATCCAAAGAAAAATTCTTAAATTTTTCAAAAATGTCCTGAAAACAATTAGATTTAGGCATTTCAGCTGTTGCGCCGCGTGCATTTGAAAGAACTTGAGTTTCTTCTATCGTTCGATAAAGTCTTACCTTGCCAATTTTGGAACCAGCATAAATTATGATTGGATTACACGAAGCGTTCAAAATATTAATAGGTATATTATCATTTTCTGGTCTAACGATCGAGCATGCGACTTGAACTTGATATTTATCGATAAATTTTTGAAATGGTTCGAAAACGAAAGAATATAAGCGAGAATACGGTAATGAGACATAAGCAGAAATAAAAGCTATAGACCTAGGTGGAACGAGAACAGTTTTATGCACAACTACTGCGCCCCTAGTTGTCTCAGGCAGATATAAATAAGTTTTCATAGGCACGCTAAAAGTACCAAAATCAATTTTCTGATTTTTCCACTGAATATCAACTTTCGAAAACCTTCTTTGATAGTCTGTCCCTAAAACGAAGTTCGCAGGGCAATTTTGAATGACATGAACGCGTATCATTTCTTCAGGTGCAGACGAAAATACTTTAGGCGATATGAGCGAAACTTTTATCCATACAGATCCTATGATTGTCCCAATATCCTCAGTTACGGTCCTGAATTGTTTAACGATCGGAAGCTCAATCTTTAGATTATATTGCTTACACAGATCAACACTGATTATCGTAATATCAGAACCGCAATCTAGTAATCCCGTTACCGGTTTTTCACAGTCATTAATCCAGATATCAAGTCGAGGACAACGGTCATTTATTTCTGAATTTACGTTTTGACTAGTTGAACCATTTTTATTATCATTTTCATTACTTTCTTTTCTTAATAATGAAGAAAAAGTTTGAATTAATAAATCTGAAAAATTTGGTGAAATTATTTCATTATGCCTATCGATTTCGTTTTGTTGTGGCAAATTAACTGAAAAATTTTGATTTCTTTCTCTTGGTGATTTACTACGACGTTTCCGTCTTTTACTTTTCTTACATCGATGACGTAAATATTTCAAAACGTACCAGAAAAAGAGAAACATGAGAATGATAAAGACAGCGATAATTAATAAATTCAGTAATAATTGTAATGGACCTGAAATTAATTGCGTTAGTTCAGAAATAATTGATGTACCTCCATGCGTTATGACGCTTTCTATAGCCAGGGAGGGTCCATTGATAACGTTTGATAACATCGAGTTCGTACCTGCTAAAGTTTTATAGACTACGTCCGGATCTAACGTTAAGCTAGACGTATAGGTTAAAAGTCGTTGAAATTGCTGTTCTAGTCTAAGTACACGAGATGAATAACTCCGTATTAAGCCAAATGTTGAGACTATTCCCGCTTTTTGGTCGTGAAAAATAGCAGGAGAATCAAAAGTTAGTACTTTTTTAGTAATTTTCCATGAAACTTCGTACGGTATTGAGCTAACATGGATGGATCCTGAGGATGTCCTCCATCCTACCTTATGATCATGATATATACCTATAACGTGATGATTACAATCAACTACCGGTGATATAGATATTAAATCGCGACTTCCCGGTACGATGAAAAGCGTTAAATTTCCTAATTTAGCAGGCAAATATTCGTAGCACGTATTATTAATTTTATAATCCCAGAAGATCTCGTCTGGTATTACAGGATCGCATTCCCAAACCATCAGTACCTGTCCTGCAAACGATGCAACAATATCATTCCGAAGCAAAAGAGCACGAGCCCCAAGCGTTGGGTCTAATTTTAAAAATTGCCAAATCATTTTTAATTGCCTTCTTGCCGAATGACACAATTCTGACCAAATTGCTCGAAAAATTTGGAAATTTTGCTCATTAATTTTATCATATAAATATTGAAATTTAGCGTTTTGCGGATCGGAGTCAGAAAATGAATCAGAAATATTTTTAAAATCTGATAATTCTTTCGATAATTTTGTTTCGTTTTGAAATTGAAGAATCGGTCCTTGCTCGGTAAAATATATTGACGATAAGTTACACAGCGAAGCAGGATGTTTTAGTTTAAATGCGCCCTGAATAGATTCAACGATTACGTGAGAGCCTATAATACGACCAGGATAAGTTCCTATTTTCTGAATTGGGCATAAATTGCTAAAATCGCTCGCATTCCAGATTATGGTTCCGGAAGGATTAGTACAAAGTCCGCGGCTAGGGGGACAACCTCCCGTATCCCCTAAATCACTGATAGTTGTTTCCTTATTCACAGTTGCGATTACGCCCACTTCTAGTAAAATATTACTTACTCTCTCACATGAATCATGACAGCACCATACATATTTCAGTTTTAAAGTGTTATTCGTCACCCATACTCCAGATTTTATTTCGATTAATGGTAATTTATGATAAGTTTTATCAATCCAGATTTGTAAACATTCAGCAGGTGTGACTAATAACTGTTCAGTCTGATCTAAAACAATTCCTTTTGAACCGAAAAAACCTGTATTCGTACAAATCGTACGATTCCTTATAACGCATCTTACTGCTCTGGTTTTATCTAGCTTACTTTTATGCTCCCAAATATTCAGTGTGACGCTTATTTCAGGATTTCCCGAATTCGGAGGAGTGCATATTACGTGTGGTGGAACGAAAAAGGCTTGTCCGCCCCGAGACATCCCGCATTGATAATACGGTTCAGCACTAGTAGTCCCGAAAACGGTTCCGCAAAACAGAATAAGCGTAAGGAAAGCTATGGTATCAATGCTCAGAGGTAAGCGTCTCAAATTTCTACATAAGCCGTCCATTTTTATAGAGTGCAACCACTGAATAATTCGTTGCCGTTTTGATTCCTTACTTACGTTTGATCTTATGAGATTATGCTTACTTAAGCTCTTTCGTTTATTTGCGACCTTTCGTATACTTTTCCGGCTCACACTTCTTAACAATTTTTCATTTAATTTACTATGCGCCTTTTGTTTACACGCTGCAGCTTTTAAATCATCCGCGGTCCTTTCTATTTGATCCAGTTTTCCATTATCATTTGTCCCTTTCTCATTAGATACGCGAAAGCTTTCGTCTTCAAAACTTGAGCCATAATTCTGGATCATTTCAATGGGATGGTCGCCTTCCCCCGATCCCTCAGAGCTCCCATTGAAAACATACAAATCAATATTTTCCGGGGTTTCGTGGCGCATTTCATTACAATCTCTACTTAGGACCATTCGGATGGAGGAAGTAGGGGGATCGTAAGAATGAAAATTCGAAATCTCGACATCGTCGCAATTGAAGGGATCTAAATTTGAATTTTCCCGGCTTTCTGACGAATTTCCATAATCGTTTTGCTCCAAGTCTCCTACCTCCTGAACTTGAGTGCTAACTACCCGAGTTCGCGGCTGGGCATCCCGTGAACCACGAGTATTCGAAACGCCACGGACATTAGGCACTGTAGTCCGCGACGGACCGTCACGTTGCGCATTTTGTGAAAATCTCGAAGGTTGATACGTATTATTTTGCCAACGCGGACAGGCTGTGCGGTAGTGCCCCACACGACCACAGTAATTGCAAATGACAGTTCCGTTGGGAGTCCTTCCATAGGGGCGACCTCCTCTGTTGTTGAAATAGGGCCCTCTTGAGGCACCTCCATAAAAATTCCCACGGGACCTAAAACTGCCACCACGACTGAACTGATTATTTGCACCGAAATTGTTAAAATTTGATGGAAAATTCCGTGTGTTTGAAAAACCATTCCTGGATGAACCAAGAAAAGGATAATCAGTTGAATCGTGATTTTGGTTTTGAGTACCTTCCAATGGCACGGAATTTGCAACACTGACCGCGTTTAATTGCCTAACTAATGTACCTAATTGATCCGCTGTCGTAGCTAAGTTACTTATCCAGTTACTCGCGCACTGCTTTTCGCGCAACTCCTGTTTTTCTGCTTCCGTTACCGCTTCCTCAAAACTAGCTGGTTCCGCATTTTGCACCCATCGTCTTAAATTTGGATTTAGCCTATTTATAAAATGATTTTTCACGATATTATCATACTCACCATTACCATGCCATGACGGAAACGCTCTTTTTGCCAATCGTCTCAACTCGCTCGCAAATGTTGTAACACTCTCACCATTCTGTTGCGTTCGCGCCACAAGCTGCTCATACTTCACATCCATCTGCCTATTATCAGGAAAACGCTCCAAGAAAGCTTCACACCACTCATCCCACGAATTTAAAGCAGGATCACGCTTTTCTAATTCGTTATATAATGACAAAGCCGAATCCCTCAAATAAAGCGGCAATAAAGCTAACTTGCGCCTAAAATCAGTCGCTCCAGCCAACACAGACATGCGTGAAAAATTACGTACCCATTCAGACCAGTTTATATCATTCGGATCGCCGCTAAATGATTTTAAATTTGACGGAGATTGTGAAATAGGCCTAGAATCATATAATTCTCTTACGTTTTCCACAGTTTGATGTAAAAGTGCTTGAACATCAGCTAATGCGTTTGCCTGATTCATGTCCTCCTCAGCCTCTGAGTCACTCGAGTTATTTTCAGAATAAAGTCTATTACTTCTTGTCCTACGAGAATTTACGTTATATCTAGCTCTTCTTATTATATCTACGAACTGATCAGACAAAGTTAACGGACTTACTTGTTGATTCTCCGTCGTGGCAAGTGACTGTAGTTGACTTCAGCGATCGGTCCTCGAACGTCTCGCCACAATGTAACCGTCAGCTACGAAGCAGATCTTTTATTTACGGTAGCAGCAATTATCAATCAGTAAATAAGTATAGCGTTGCACGTTGAACGTCGTACGTATCACCGAAAACACTCGGTTTAACCCCGGGTTAGCCGGATTAGAAAGAATTGTCCAAAACGTTAAAGCACAGATATTTTATAGTTTCGCGAAAAAGGTGGAGAATTATTCTATTGGTTGAGATTACGGTAGAATTACGATAACGCGATTTCCGATTGGCTAATTAACACTGAAACAAGCGTGACTAAATGACGTTTTTTAGGTACAAGGTCGAAAAGGAAGAAGCTTTCATAAAAACGAATCACTTTCGAATTCATTTGCGTCATTACAACTAAATATTTCCCGGACTTTGCCCGAAGAACGAATAAAACTAATATTTAGAGCATAAGCATGTGGGCTAACAGATAGAAAGGAATTCCCGAAATATATTTTTTTATGTAATCGAGCGTTAAATTAAGAATATCTCGTAATCTAAGCATGCTGTAAACGAATGACTTAACTTCTCGTACGAATTCTGTCATAAAATCATACTGTAAAACTAGCTTTTGTTACACATGTATTTAGTAAATTTACGCTGAAGAGCCTCCAGCCTGTTGATATCACTAATATAAGAGGGTTCCATACAAAGCACAGGAATATTCAAGGATCGGTCTGACGTAAACAATGAAGGCCTTTATGAGATTATTTTTATCACGCGAAAGAAGGATTTTCTAATTAAGATAGATCTCCAAGAAAGCTTTTGATAATACTGTTGTAATGTTCCTTAAATTTCAGGTTGTGCGAAATTAGCACTCCTAAATCGCGGAACATAGACAGAATCGTTCAGAATAACTTGTGTATTGAGTGTATATGACAATTTAGGATTATTTTTGCCCCAACATACAGGATCATGTGCATTTAGAATATGATATTGGTAAACAATTTCTGGTGGCCCAAATGGAAATTATATCTAAATCGGTCTGAAGTGTTTGATAATTGCAGGAAAGATTGAATATTTTTAGGTCATCCGACACGAACATAAAAGTCGAACTTGACGAGTTATCAAAGATACCATTTCATAAAAATCCGAACAACGTAGGTCCAAGAATGGACCCTTGAATAACTCCACTTGTAACAGCGGCATATAATCATAATAAGTAAGTGCAAACCGCCTTTATAGTCCTTGCACAGGTTATTGATATTATATTTCATTGCATTGACGACATTTTAGTGTATTCACTCTGATTCTTTCTTTTGTTTTAATTTGACCAAATTTGTATTGTTTTAATTCCGTCTCTGTCGCAATAAATGTATACTTACTTTAAAAAAATCTTTGGGTTTGGGTTTTTCGATTTGGTGTGCGGTCAATTTATTTGCAGTAAAGCCCGCGAAATAGCGCTTGGCCACGATTTTTTTTGATTTCAGCATGCGCTGAGCTGATTCCATTGGCGATATTTTTATGCTACAAAGTTCAGAGCGCAAAGAGTAAAAACTCAACATGACAAAAAATATAATACGTCCCAACAGCTGTGGATGTAAGGTGCTGGCACCAATCTGGATTCCTTAGCCTAGAAAATAGTTACGAACATTCTTTGGGTCAATGCATGGGTGTAGCTAGGATTTTCACCCGGAGGAATCCTAAAATTTTTTTGTATATGAAAACCCCATAAAAACTGGCGGGGCCTTTACACGACGATGCTTCTGGGCTTTTCACATCGTTCGGAAAAAATGCTTATTACGCGCGTAGCGCTGGATTTTTTATGTTTTCTCTTGCGATAAAATGACAGAAACTGCCAAAAGATAGAAGAATTCGGCGCAGAGCGCCAGTTCTTCCGATTTTTCGTCGCAAAACAGCATTATGCAAGCATGTTGCTCAGTTTTTGAACAAATCAAATTACCTCAGGAGGAATTTTTCCCAACCCCGCCTGCCCCCCCCCCCCACTGGCTAAGTCAGTGGGTCGTTCTTACCAATGTCCTAGGCTTAGGTTTGGTTCGAAGTCAAAAAGTAATTCGCTTGTCCTTACCGATGTAATTCATACATTGCAAATCAGTGAAAACAGGTAAAATACAGATAAGTACGATACAATAGGTATGGCAAAAAGTGATCACTGTTCACATAACTGCAAGGCGCCTAATGGCATTTATATAAATGTTGCACAGACACAAGCGCACTTTTTGGCTTCAACGTTGTCTTTAAGCCTGTTCTAAAAGATATTGGCTGAAGAAGAACAAATAATCTCATCTGGGAGAGAATGCCATATAAATCGCACCCTATTTGAAAATGAGTATCTTTTGATATCTAAACGAAATCATTCACCTTCGAGTTTTAAACTATTTGTAGCTCGAGCTTTGGATGAATGTGTAAGAGTGAAAAAGTCATCAGGATCAATTTGTATCGAACCATGTAAAATTTTATAAATCACTATTCACATGACTGCACTCACATTGGTGCAGCGTGTGGGCTAGGCCTGAGATAAATGGGTCGAAAATAGCGAAGCGAACGGAGCAATTTTCGCCTCATTTATACCTTAGGCTTAGCCCATGTTTAGCACTGAATTCTCAAGCAATCCGATGCAAAAAGTCAGTATTAAAACTCGCTGAATCGGCCCTTGTCAATTGGTTAAGACGTCGGATTTTGAATCAAGAGGTTCATGGTTCGAGTCCAGGAAGCAGCAGCTTTCTCTTCTTTCCTCAAACGAAGTCTGACCTATGCCCTTGCTAACTGCCAGAAAAGATCGATTCATTGAAAGTGTATAAGCGCACGCTCTAGGTGTAGCCAGGCTCATATCCAGGGGTATAAGGGGCACGTGCGCCGAAAATCGCAAAAATGTTTCGGTGCTTCACGCCAAATTCTTCGATTATAATTAGGGGTCATTTCCATGTCAAGTTGTCCAATTTTGAAAATCGTTCCTTACTCGACTATCTCAGACTTTAATAAAATTTTTCGTGTATGTACCCTGCGGTCTCAAACGAGCATCTGCAAAATTATTTTTTGCTACTGACTCAGAGGTAGAGCCTAAAACTCAAACCCTACTCTGTATTGATTGCACGAAAAACCTTAAAAACCCGCAACTTTGAAAGCATATTGTAGGCGAACCAGACCTTTTCATCCATTGAAAATTTGTAAGCGTAGACAACTTTTTGCGCTCTCTCAAATCACTGTAAAACTAGTTTTTATATGTTTGTTCTTCTGTTGTTATAGTCGTTTAAAGATGCCCGAAAAATTGACATTTCAGAATTTACAGTTTTTGTCCTCCCAAAAATCGTTGTACATGTACAAAGACGGTCCCAAAAAATCTTAGTAGATCAGGGAAAATCTTTACCGAATACAAAAAAAACCGTGATTTGTCAGCCCCAGTTTTTGTAATAGCATACAATGTATTCGAATCGGCTGATTAGACTATACATGGTTAATGACCCTCTTCTCGCATGCATAACGTCAGCGCACCAATTCCGTCGCCAACAGCGTCATTTATGCGCTGCGATAGTGATGACACTGACGATGTATCCTTGGTTATGGCAGCTTGGTTTTGGGACGAGCTTTCGTCGGAAGATGAGGAGAAATTGTTGCGTGGAAAGCCGGATGGCTCATTTCTGGTGCGCAAAAGCACCAGCGCACCTGGTGATTACACTATATGGTGAGATTTCTCCTGTTTTTAAACTTACGAAATATTCCTGCATTAATCTAGGGACAAAAACAGTAATAATGTCAAAAGTTTTCCGGCGCGTATAATCTTAATGTGCTGTTTATCCAAAGAGCAAATTGTGTCGCAAATGTTCTAAAAAATCGAAAATTTCTCACCATATAGATCAGTTTTTATACTTTTACTGTCAAAACGACAAATTGCTGACAAAATGGGCTAAAAATCATAAAATTCCGGTCTTACCTTAAATACCTTTTATACAGGCTATTTCGACTAAGTTTAAATTAACTTTGTGAATTTCTAGAATTTACCCCTCCCCACCGCTGATCATAGATAGCCTTGTGCCCAGTTTTTTTCTAATGTAAAAGGAGAGTTGGCCATGGGTATCCCAACCATACATGAAGTAGGGGTTAGGGGCACACCTGGGCGTGGGGGCTTGGGGGTATGTAGCCCCGAGAAACCAAAATACCCCCACCTCCAGAAACCAAAAACACCCCCCCCAGAATTCGATTTTTAAATTTTTCTGTTTTTTTCGCAATTTTTTGATGCCAATGGATAGTGCTTGATGAGAAACGTCGAAAATGCACCCCCAGAATTTTGGTGCTGCCCACGATTGGTTAGGGGGATCCCCGACCCAAAGTCGGTCATCTCCAAAGTCAGAAAATTTTTGACTCTCCCGAAATTTAGCGAGAACTTGGGTTTTTTTCCAACTTTTTAATTTTGAGCCGTTACATGTTTGATCCCAACCTCTTCAAAATACAAAGTTCTCCACTACTAGAGCCGTATTGAAGAGGGTGAGAGCGGACGCCTCCTCCTTGGCAGAAAAAGTTTGAAAGCTACGAATAATTCACAGAAAGATGGAAAAAATGGCGTCTTTTTGTTCTTAAATCTTCAGATTTTTAGCGCTTCGCGCTATTTGTGCTTTTTCTCTAGAATTTTTCTTCAAGCGCGGCCAAAAACATTTTCTATAGTTTATTGAGAGCTAGAGAAAACATGTTTTCGGAAAGTTCGAATTTTATGATCTCAATGGATTGAAAATGTTGAAAAAAGATTGAAAAATATAGTTTTCACAGGCTATCCCAGCGAAGTTTCCGAGCACACACAACCTATTTCAGTCGGATTCGCCCCCCCCTTGAGCGAATCCTGGATACGGGCCTGTCCGTTATATACTCCCTTAAAATTTTCGGCTATCCTTACCAGACTTGTACAGCTTGGGAATTTCTGGTGGATGAGATAAACATTTTTCAACGTGCTGGCTCACGCGTCAAAAGGATCAATTTTGCTAGTTCTGAAACAAAAAACAAAAAAATATCGAAAAAAATTCGAGTTAGTTGAGCAAAATATAGTCAAAAAATGAGCATGTAGTGCGACGCGCCGAAAATTTGACATTTTTGAGCAAGTGGATAGCTAAAAACGCTTAAAACAACTTTTCTACAAATTTTTAGGAAAATCGTGAATTCTGTTGGACGAAAAAATTTCTGGGAGGGGGTGGGGTGAAAACATGCACGAAAATGACATTGTGAAGTCAGTTCAAACGTCTAGGCTGCTCTGCTGATTTGAGTAATTTCTTCAGCTTGGGTTCACTTGGTTCTTGTAAACCATTGATTTTGATACGTTATCAAAATGTTCCGGTCTTTTAAGTGGAAACGATACACCTATCGAATGGGCGAAATTGCCAAAAATAACACAAAAAATTCAATTATGGTAGTCTGTCTATTTGGAGGGGGTCTGCCTGATTCTCGGGGGAGAGGGTCCAGACCCCAGGACCCCCATGCTTATGTGTGGCTGTATCGGTACCGCTTTTTCACTGGGGGCCATGCCTCTACAATACAAGTGCATACAGGGCCGTACTTAGCGGACGGGAGGGGGGGTGGCCGCCCTGCTTGGCAACTAGCCTGCCCCCCTTTGTGTGCATGTGTGTACTGGCATCAATTCAAACAAAATATTGGTCAGTAGGAAATCGTACCTTTCTCAAACGCAGCTATGTACTTATAATAAAACCGATGAGAAACATATCTGCATGCATTATTCAGATATAAACGTAGTGTGCTAATGTAAGCGATTCCGTTCTAATGAAAAAAATTTCCAGCAATCAGTAAGCACCAGTCCATTGCTTATGGGGGTCGTGCTAAACAAAAAACGAAAAAAGCTGATTGGGATTGAAAGGAATTGAGTGAAATTATTACGTTCCAGCGTCCGGCACGGGGGAGCCACCAAGCCTATCCGAATATATAATCGACAAGGACGCTTCGGGTTTTCACTTTATGAGCCAAATCCGCCCTTCTCATCGGTCGTCGATTTAATCGAGTTCTATCGTCGAAATTCCTTAAAGCAGTACAATTTGAATTTGGACGTCACTTTACTCTTCCCCGTGGAAAGAAACGATCTTTCTATGATGAACATGTCTCAGATAACTGTGCAAGTTAGTCGACAATTCTTCTAAGATCAAGACTGATTTGAATACATCACACCATCAAATTTCTTATAATCCGAATTCCTGATAAGCATACTAGATGGACAGCAGATCAAATTCTGAGGGAATCCGATGAGACAAATCAAAATCACCAAAATCGCCCATGTATGATGGCAAGTGCCAGCTTAGTCTGAGTTTTACGTTGATTAAAAATTAATTTATTAAATAATTGATAATCAGTTCGTTAAAATATTCAAAATGATAAAGTACAATGAGAAGTTAAATTGCCTCAGTTAATAAACGTTCCTATCTTTGAACATTTGATGCAAGCTCGGTAAATTAAGCAATTTATAGCGAATATACTTTTTATTTGTGCGCTAAATGTGGTTATCCCATGCATGTATTAGGCTGAAATGGTAATTGAGGTTAAAACTCCTTTCGGCTTAGTTTTTGCTTGAAAAGCAATTTCTGGTATGTATTTTACTATGTATGTATGTACATATTTGCCAATCGCAGAATCGGTTGCCTAAGTGGCTTTTTAAGAACCAAATCAGTCAGTTTGCGTTTCGTATTAGAGATGTTTCACTGTGAATTTGCTCGAATCCTATTAAATTCATGCCTTTGTAATACGTACATAGCTCTCTATCTGTTCCTATGCCTAAATTTGCTTCTATTTGAACATACATATTTTGAAAGTTTGCTCGGTTCGACTCGGCCTAGTTAGACTAGAATTTTATGACTATAATCATTTTTTTAAATCATTAAATTCTTAATTTTTCGAACATTTTAGCGGCTCACCAATGAACTACGGTCCTTATGCGCCGAATATTTACGTAAATCGCGTGACTACGACGTTTCATACGATGAGTGCGATCGACTTAAATCGGAATTGGAGCGCTGCCGCAAGGGTCTTAATGCGTTGCACGAGACATTGGCTATGTTTGATGAGCAGATGGAAGAATTTGAAAAGTAAATTAAATGTAAAATTATCAATCGCATTTGTTTTTTATTTTCATCTCGCTTTTGCGTCTGGAAGGCAATTTAATATAATCTTTCTTTTATTTTCAAAATATTTTCATAAAACTTCTCGATATTGAATAGTTTGATTGATGATCGGAATAAAATAAATACACTATGGAGGAATTTAGGCATTCATCCGCAATCGGCATATGTAAATGATAGCAGTCATATAATCATATAAGTGATGTTTCTAAATGCTTGATTTCTATCTAAAATACGGAATCAAAAATTTTTATCCAATCAGCAAAATTGAGATTTTTGTTTTTCATACTTTCGTTTTGTTGTGCGAGATTCTCACTAGGTAGTATGCTTTGAAAGAGTGGGCAGGAACGAGAAAGTCCTCAAAATCGGCCATTTTTCCATTCACCCATCATTTTTGATTTCCATGTATGTACGTATTCTTATGTAGAATTCACCTGATATGCTTGCCTTTTTAGCTTTTTAAATTTTTATTCTTTCGAAATTTATTTTATTGTATTTCAAATTTAAATATTTTAATTTTCGATTTATGACTTTTTTTCTCAGAGCGATTGATGACTCTAAAATTTTCAGTCTGCTACGTGTCTTGCTTGTAGCTTTGGGGGTTTTGTGAGGACTAGTCCGTTCGACTCGTTGGAATTATTTTGATTGTCCTAAAATTTTAAAATACATATGCGAGCATCTTTTGCAATGCCACACTTGTAATTGGATAAGACTGAAAAATCGGCAAGTGTAGCCAGGAAAGTGACGTAAGAATTCGTTAAACATCTATATTTGATTTACAAAGAAACGAACGATAAGTTTTCAAATCTAGCCGTCAGTTTTCCCTAATTTAATGAAAGATTTTCGCTTAAAATAATGATAGTTAGACACTTTAAGCATTTTTTCGCACAAAATTCTTGAATTTAGAGTTTTATCGTGACAATTCAACATTAACAATAATGCTGAATAAAGTTAGACATCGTAAAAGGGGAAAAACGCCGTTTTTTGCTTGAAAGCTAATTTTCAGAATAATTTTCGACTTTTCAGAGAATAATTGGCTCTTTTAAACATACACCTAGTGATCGTACGGGGTCAGATTTTCACTCCCGATCGGGGTCAGATGAGAAACTCGGTTTTCGTCAGGGGTCGGGGTTGAAGATTAACAATTAACATTGCATGATTACATACCAATTTGAAAAGGATATAAACGATACCTTCACTTGTTTGTAGAGCATACTAATAAAGCTGGTTGTTCAACATTTTATTTTCATTCCAAGTTCAATCATGGTTTTAGCAATTTAGCATTACTTTCAATTTTAATCACTAATCGCTCTCGCTTTTCCTCGTATTCTTCCCACAGTTTTTTTAACGGTTTTCTATGGCGCACTGATTGTAGAGGGAGCCAATGGCGCGAAGCGCCGGAAAATTTTCGAAATTTATACAGTTTTCAATTTTCATGTAGAATTTACGCCTTTTTATTGACAAACAGTTCGGAAATCATAAGTGGCGCAAAGCATCAAGAAATTCAATCATATTTTACCGCCTCTAGACAGTAATCGGCGGTGCTAAGCGCAGAAGAATTTTGACGTTTTTACTTTTAAACTCAATTTATACCGCTTAAATCATACGAACAGATAAATTGCACCGCGGCGCGAAGCGCCGAAAATTTTAAAATTCCTAATCTTTTACCTTTTCTGTCCTCCTAAAAATCTCTTTCAACATGTAGAACGAGATTGTACGGCTGGGGGTTCGGAGTGACGCGCTCAAGCGCCACCAGCGAGGTCCAGAGCAGAACCCCGAAAATTTTGTAAAAAGCACTCTAATTTTTAATTGAGTAGATGCTAAAATTTTCGCAAATTGTGCAAAATCTCGATTCTGAATTAAGTCCAAAATAACTTAAAATTGATGAACACCTACACTGCACAAAACTTCTGAGCTGAAATGCGTTTTCGACCTCTGCTGAGTATGCAGCGCAGCAACTGGGTCGCAACCAATAAGTCATTGGAAAGATGTGATCAATGAGAATTTCGTTCTTACCATTTTCAGGCCCATTTGTGGCCTTCTTATTAACTAGTTCTGAAAACAGAAAATGCGCAAAAAACAGAAGAAAATTTGGCCTTTCCTTTCATTTAAAATAGAATTATGTGTCTTTGTAAAGAAAGATAAACAAAGCAGAGAATAGATAAATTGGTACGCAAACATTTTCGCACTCTTACTACTATGTTCAACAAGCATGTGCAGTTTCATTCAATGGACTAATAGTGCATTAAATCACTAAAGTGCTGCGAAGTGCTGGATTATTTTAACAGATTCAAGCTCTTAAATTCATTGGATTCTGTATAACAATAAAGCACGTATGACTCGGCGCGAAGCGCCGGAAAATTTTGACGTTTATGCCTTTTTAAACTTAATGTTCTGGACACATTGCGCCAGAAAATCAACGCAATTTCTGAAAAATTCTAGGGGCATGTGCCTCCATTCCTCCCTCGGCTACGCCTGTGATTCCGCAGTAATTTCGGCGCACTTCATAATGGAGAAATATGCGAAACATGTATGCACGTCTTAACAAACAAGGCGACCAGGCGTACATTTTTACGAAATATCGCGAGTGTCGAGTTTAACATATTAATTTTGTATAGGTGAATGAATCGTCCTTGTTCCGAATTTATTGTGCTATTTTATACAATTCTTCTATGTACCAACAAATAAAATGCCATATTTCACCCCCGAAAAGGTTCAACCCCGACTCGAAAAATCATGCCCCCGGTCTGGGGGTCGGGGTTTGACTGGGTTTTTTCGCGGGGGTCGGGGTCCCCGTACGATTACCTGCATACACCTTAACGAAATCCTGCCTTGGTTCGCCATTTAATCATCTCTTACATTGGCGGATTTAGAGGGCCGGGGGGGGCGGCCGCTCACCTTGTCAAATAATATTTGGGTGCAATGAAGAATAGATGTATATATATTTTTTGACGATTCTAGCCATTTTATATAATGATTTTTCAATTTTTTCCGGCGCTTCGCGCCGGGATAGTATGTACTCATTAGTGACATTTATTGATTCTTGGCGCCCTAAGAGCTTTAATTCACGTCAGAAGAGTAGTTTTTGTACATAACAAGGATTTTGTAGCTCATACAATGATTTCTCGAGTGTTTTTCTGCGACTTGTGTCGATTTCGCATCTATTTTGCGAGTTTTTCATTGGAAAAAACTTTGAAAAATTTTTTTTACTTTTTTTGCGTCAGAAATAATTTAGTATCAAAATGCAGCAAAGACCGGTACTTTGAGCATACTACGAACTTTCGGACAATCTTCGACACTTTTAGGAAAATTTTGGGTTCCCCTTGTCAGAAACTCCAGGATACGCCACCGATCTCTTATATTTTATATATAAAATAAATAAATGTACCTGTATCCAGCCTCATATCCACGATTTTATTTCAGCGGGAATCACCAAAATTTAGGGAATGTTAATCAGTTAATAAGCCATTTTATGTGATAAAATGACATTTTTTGACGCAATATGAGTGTTTGGATAAGTTTTCTAAATCGTGGTGATAAAACATGAACTTTCACAACGCTTTTTAGCAAAAAGTACAAAAATGAAGCTCACTTTTGTAGCTTCCTGTAGATAAGCAGTACAGGAAGTTTTATATGGCGTGGGGCTTCGGAAAAGTTTAATATTTTTACGTTTTTTAGCTCAATTTTGCAGTTCTGAATATAAGCAAAGCAGTAATTATGTTTGGCACAAGACGTCGCCGCCGTTTTCACCGTTTTCGCTCAATTTAGCTCCTTTTTTAAGATAAGAAATGCGGAAAATTTCATACGAGCGAAGCATTTTATCTGAAAAAATGTAATTCCAAAGTTTGGGCATTTTCACGTTGGGTGATGTCTAGGCTGGAATAAAATATATTTGAGGTAGAATGAATTTTCTGTTCACCCTCTCCGCATGAATACGGACCTGCCCAGTGCCCGTATCATTAAATTACTATTATTTGGGCCGTATTTATTTAGAGGGAGCGGGGCGGGCGGCCGCACCCTCCCCTTGGCCGTAAAATTTTTTTGAAAGGCAAAGTAATGCATAGAAACATAAAAAAACTGCATGTTATCCCGAAAATCATCAAATGTCCGGCGCTTCGGGCCGTATGTTAAATATATTTTATAGTTTTGCCTTAAGCGCGACCATAAAATAAAACTTTTCTCAGCCAATTTGGGAAAAAAATTTTTTTCGGAAATTTCGACTTTTATAAGCTTGACGGATAGAGCGTGTTAAAAAACGTCAGAAAATGCAGTTTCTACGAGCTATACCCACGAAGTTTTAGAGACATAGTCATATATGATTTTGGGAGGTGGTTTGATAGGTTTTCATTCCTCCTAGAAAAGTCTTCATTTCCCAGGCGTTTTTTTACCGTCCCCCCAGTGTTTTTTTTTGTATTCGGCAAAGATTTTTCCCGATGTACAAAGACTTTTCGGGACCGTCTTTGTACATGTATATACAAAGATTTTCGGGAAGACAAAAATTGCAAAAAAGGTCTAAAATTCGCAAAAATTTTCGGCGCTTCGCGTCAAAATTAATAATTGTGTTTTATATATATCTTTATATTGGCAGAAATTGCATTTCAATAGGAAAAATGTCAAATTTTTCGGCGCTTCGCGCCGTTTTAAGACGATTCTTAGTGATTTTTGCCCTTAGAGACCCAGAAATTAGCTAAAATGCACTACCAAAAGTCGTACAACTCTGTTTTCACCACACTTAAATCGCTACTGTACCATATTATAGTACTTGTCTTCAAAATGTACAAAGACTTTTGGGGACCGGACCATCTTTGTACATGTACAAACGGACCTTGTTAAAAAAACACTGGTCCCCCTAGAATTCGCGATTTTCCTAAAGTTTGTAAAAGTTTCCTGAAAATTCGTAGAAAAGGTGCTGTTTAAAGCATACATGTGACGGGGGGATGCGGTTCCCCCCAACCAAAGTCGGACGTCCCCCATCCTCCTTGAAGCCAAAAAATTTTTGATTTCCTTTCCGATTTTTGGAAATAATTGCATTTTTTGACAGTTTTTAGGCGTTTTTGGCTGTTTTTGGCCAAAAATTTGAGGTCATTCACCCCTTACCCCTAAAAATGGCTAGGACTATTTCCCAAATTTTGAGCCGTTACATGGTTTTAAGCGTTTTTATCTATCTATGTGCTTGCTCAAAAGTGTAAAATTTTCGGCGGTTCGCGCCGTACACTCATTTCTTGACCTTATCTTGTTCAATTTATTCGAATTTTCCAATTTTTAGCGAAATTTTCATCTTTTTGTGCTCTAGAAAGATGGAGCATTAGGAACGCTGAAAACGATGTTTTTGACGCGTATCCATGGTTTTTGAGCCGAAAAAGACACTTTAAAATTTCCTCCCCATATTCCCATGCTGTACATGTCTGTCGCTCCCCCTATTCGTTAGTATACCCTTCTCTGGACACAGCCTGCTCATATCGTTAAATTCGCACAGGTAATGGCTCGAAATTTTCGATGGGGTCAGTATTTTTTTTTGTACAAGGTTCGTTTGTACATGTATATACAAAGATGGTCCTCAAAAGTCTTTGTACATTTTGTACATGCAAATTTTTGTGTACTATAATATAGTACAGTAGCGATTTAGTGTGGTAAAGCAGGGTTTTCGATAATGTATTTTAGCTAATTGTTGGGTTTCTGACGCCAAAAATTACTAAAAATTGTCTCAAAACGGCGCGGAGCGCCGAAAAATTTGACATTTTTCCATTCTAAATGCAAATTCTGCCATTTTAAAGATATATAGGACAAACAATTACTCATTTCGGCGCGAAACGCCGAGAATTTTCGGAACTTACACACTATTTTTACAGTTTTTGTCTTCCCGAAAATCTTTGTACATTTTGTACACACAAATTCTTGGGTACAATAATATGGTACAGTAGCGATTTTATTGCGGTAAAAACAGAGTTGTTCGACTTTTGATAGTGTATTTTAGCTAATTTATGGGTCTCTAAGGGCAAAAGTCACTAAGAATCATCTTAAATTCGACATTTTTCCTTTTGAAATGTAATTTCTGCCATTATAAAGATATATAGAGCACACAATTACTCATTTCGACGCGAAGCGCCGAAAATTTTTGCGAATTTCAGACTTTTTTGCAATTTTTGTCTTCCCAAAAATCATTGTACATGTACAAAGACGGTCTCGAAAAGTCTTTGTACATCGGGAAAAATCTTTGCCGAGTACAATAAACACTGATGGTGTCCCCGGCCATTTTTAGGTGGTGGGGTAATTACCTTCAATTTTTGGCCAAAAACGGCCAAAAAAATCGATTTTTTTCCAAAAATCGGCGGGGGTCAAAAATTTTGTGGCTTTGGGGGAATAGGGGTGGACGACCGACTTTGGGATAGGAGATTCCCCATCCTCCTCTTACATGTACATATGATTAAATTACTATTCTTACGTTATATAGATTTCAGTGTTCGGCCGAAGTGCATGAAATGTATCGGCTGAGGTTGAACGGCGATAAATTGATTCAAAAGCGCGCCGAGATCGCCGCTCGCGGCGCCGTCTTTCAACGCGATATTTTGTATTACGAACGCGCGTTGACCGACGCTCAGCGACGCAAGGAAATCGTCGAGCCGGACTTGGTTCCGCTCAAACGGCGTTGCTTCGAGTTGCAGCGCCAATTGGCGTCGCGCGGCGTCGAATTCGACATCGATAGCGCGTACGACGACGAAACGACTTTGGGGTTAGATTTTTAAAGTTATAAATTTTTTTGATAATTTTTTAATTATAAAATTTTTTGCAATTTTTTAATTGCAAAATTTTGAAATTTTTAAAAAAAATTTCAAATATCAAATCAAGGGTCGCCGGTGGCGGACGAACGACGGCGTTTGAACGGTTTAACGATGAAATTGCCCCCAAGTCGACGACTAGCGACAAAATCGCGAAGTGCGTAACGTCAAATTCGTCCACCGCCGTCGCTTATGCGGATATTCTGACGACTTCGGCGAAAAACGTCAAAGAAACGCCAAACGCTGGCGTTTCAGAACCGTTTTCCAAAGCTAGGCAGGTAGATAGAGATTGATTTATCGTAGAATCCGTCACTATTATTACTTATTTATTATTATCTGTATTATTATTATTATTATTATTATTATTATTATTATTATCATTATTGTAATTATTATTATTGTTATTATTATTATTATTACAATTATTATTTTAATTTCAAGCAGCCAGCAGGGAGCATGACCGCAGAAAATTCGATGGATTATGTATGGCCCAACAGCGGCATTACAACGACTATTTTTGACGATTCGGATAATTGGCTGGTGAAGCCTTCCATGTCAAAGCAGGTGCTAATTTTATCTGCATGGGGCTAATTATTTATTTATTTAATCTGTGGCATTTGCTTCTGGGAACGTTTGTGCAATTACATACTATTACAAAAATACCGCATTTTGTTATGAATGTTATTCATATATTAATATGACATAATCAAACCATTATCCAGTAAGAGGTAAGGGGGCTGGCCTTCCTCAGAATAAACAAGAAAATTTTATTTAGAGTCCACTAAGGGAAAACTTAAAAATTCTCGAGTGCTCTAAAAACGACTGCCGAAACACTTTCAGTTTTTTTCAGCTAGTGAATTTTGAATTTCCTGTCGCATCGGATAGATGCACAAGTTCAGGGTAGCCAGGGATGGGGAAATCTGGGATTTATGTTGCAGTAGTTGCGTTTATTAGATAAATTAGCTCGAACTTGTTTGAATATCGCTATTTTGGGTCAAAATCGCCGGACTTCACTTAACTTTTGGACTATTCAGTCCCTTTCACCCTGTTTGTATGGTGCATTGTTTTTATATCGCTCGTGAAAAGCCTAGGTTTGAGGTACACTTGATAAAAATTTGTCAATATTTTTGATTGTGTATCAATTTTATGTGCTTTTTGTCCTTGAAAAAAAGTTAGAAAAATAAAATAATTTCCGGTGTTGATTATTGATCATTTGTCATTTATCTTCAAAAATGACGCAGAAAATGTTCCGTCAGGTCAAAATCGCCGGTCAGTATCAGTCAGTCTGACCCTTCAGGGGAGTAATATTCCTCACCCCTGTGTATGTGCAACTCTATTGCACAGTGCTTCTTAAAACATGCTTAAAATATGATTATTTTTGAGTACCTCCTACCATTTCCCGACATATCTGACGTGAAAAATTCTGTCTTCTAAAAAATATTCTCGTTATGGCCCTGCGGTGCATATGTTTGCAATTTACTGATTTCACAATTTATTATAAATTAGCCATAAAAATCTTCAATTAATCTAATAAGTTTGCTTGGAAAGTATGATTTTTTTGTAAATTTATACGTTTTTTTAATTAAACACATTGAATTATCTGCATAAAACTTCCAAAATTATTTTATTTTAAATAATACATTTTAAACATTACACGAATCTATTCATTTAGCGTTAAAAAATGTAATCTTTCAGGAGACTTAGACTGATCGTAATGATATTTTTTCATTTTAATTGTAAAAAATACGCTTTGTTGACTAACATTGACCAAATGACTATTTCACGTCATGATCACACGTGGGCGTGGGGTGGGGAGGTATGCACCCCCCAGAAGTTGGAATACCCCTCCCCAGAAATCGAAATAACCCCCCAGAATTCAATGTTTGAAATTTTTTTGGCGATTTTTTGATGCCATTGGATAGTGCTCGATGAGAAACGTCGAAAATGGTGTTTCTTCGCCATACGACCACTTTTACGACCATTTTTTGTTCTTTGAAAATTTTTTCATACCCCTTCCCCCAGAAATTTGTTCACTCCCAGAATTTCGGTGCTGTCCACCTATGGTCATGACTTGACTTTTGGATTCTTAGGATTCGGCGTTTCAATCAAAGATTGATGCTGTTAATGATTTTATCAAAAACATCTGTAGGCTTACGTGTGATAAGGGAATAGGGATCATAAGTGGGCGGCACCAAAGCTCTGACGGGAGGGTGTGCAAGATTTTTTCAAAAGTCAAAAAATGGACTTAAAAATGGTGGTATGTATGGCGAAAAACACCATTTTTCAACGTTTCTCATCGAGCACTATCCATTGGCATCAAAAAATTGCGAAAAAAACAACAAAAAATTTCAAAAATTGAATTCTGTGGGTTTTAGGTTTGTGGGGGGTGCACACCCCCAACCCCGCACGCCCAGGTATCATGGGGATCCCCGTGCAAAGTCGGTCGTCCTCATCTCCCTAAAGGCAGAAAATTTTTTAACCCATACAAGCGCTTGCGTTTTTTGCCATTTTTAGGTGCTTTTTTGTCATGTTTATACAAAAATTGGAGGTCATCGCATCAATGGCCGACTACCCTCTCCTAAAATTTTGAGCTGCTGCATGTCTGTCTGTAGGTCGGTTATATTTTTGTAAAAAGACGTAATTTTATGCTCTCAGTACGCCATGTCGCTGCTGGAGCCTAGCGTCGCAAGGAATGGAACTTTTTTGGTTCGTCCGTCGGAAACTCGCCAAGGTTGTTACGCCCTGTCAGTTGTGTGCAGGGGTAGCGTTTTTCACTGCCTGATTGAACGGCTTGGTGGTTCCGTATCGAAATCAACTCAAGCATTGGTCAGCGAAAGCGAGAGCAGACAGTCGAGTAGGATTTTATTCTATTCTGTTCTATCCGTACTTGGGCGACGCATCATATTCATTCATTAACATGGGTGGGGGAGGGACTTTACACCTCCTAGTGTCTGAAAAACCCAGCTAAAATCGGTAAACCCCATAGAATTCAATTTTCGGCATTTTTCGGCATTTTTGCCGGTCTTGACCCCCCCCCCAGAATTAGGCCGCTGTCCATGTATGTTCATATTGCCCTCAACCGGTAACCGGTAACGGGCTCGCGGGACCGATCCTGCAACGGGTCAAAGGGTCTGTGGGTGGAGGGCTACGCTTTGTACATAGCTGCGCTTAGGGGGGGGGTTGCGAGCATAGGCGGGCAGCAGCCAAATTTGGGTGGGTACGATGGGACAGAATTGCCAAGAATAGTGCAACAATTTCACATCTAGAGTGTATCGATCTTTGGGGGTCTACCGAATTCTCTAGGGTCCAGCCAGACCCCCAAACCATAGGTGGGCAGCACCAAAATTCTGGGGATGTTGGATTTTCCAAAGGTCAAAAAAATCGTCATTAAAATGGTGGTATGGTGATAAACACCATTTTCAACGTTTCTCATCGAGCACTATTCATTGGCATCAAAAACTTGCGAAAGAAACAAAAAAAAATTTTCAAAAATTGAATTCTTGGGGGGTATTTCGGTTTCTGGGGGTGGTATTCGGCCTTCTGGGGGAAGGGCGCATACCCCCAAACCTCCCCCGACGCCCGCGTGTGCCCAAGACTCCCCACACCCATGTGTGTGTTCGAGCGGTCAGTCACCCAGGGACCGCTAAAAAGATGTCAGAGAGTGTAGAAAAATCTGTTTCAGGCGGCCCCAGTGTGACAAATTATACGAGCTAACACTTTTACATAGGCCTTTGGTACAATAACAAGAAAGGTTAGAGTTCATTCCTTTGAATAAAAAATTTCGGATGATTTCTTATGTATCTTAGTTGATCTTATTTCAATTACATCCTGCTTGCAATTTTCGCAATGAATAGGTAGCTGATCTTTCCGCTCACATGGCCGTAAAAATTTGACGCATAATCAACTGCTGCTACGTTTTTGAATAGTGCAGCAGAATTGCAAAAATTTTATTTTGGTTTAGAAATTTGTCAGCACCACTCTCTTGGTAAGTTATAACGAAAAAACGTCATTAACTAGCCCAAAGAAGGATATATAAACTCACCCTTTACCTTTTTCCTCTTCAGTTTAGAAAGTAATTCGGTTTTTATTATTTAATAGAAAACCATTTTACAACAAAACTACCTCAATTTGTAGCTTTGAACTATTCGAATTCGTTCAATGTAAAGAATTCTCGCAAACCATACATTTTTGTCGAATAAAAACGCAATTAAGGTTTAGCACGATTAAAAGTCTAGACTGAACATAAACGAGCAATAAAATTTACAATTATGAATCTAAAAAGGTTAAACGATAGAGTAAAGATGTTTTTATGGCTATTTTAACAAAAAAATTAAGATTAACGTTTCGAGCAGAGATTTAGTAATTTACACTACTGTTTTTTGCGTTGTACATAACTTACCAAGAAACGGCGTTTACAAAATTGTAAACCAAAACAGCGATGGTAAAACTGATCAATCAAACTTTACAATTTTGTTGCCCTATATTTGCTCTTTCGAAAAATGTTTACAATTGTGCGATGTGTCAAACGGTCATATTTATGATCAAAATATTGTCTACCTTTTTTGGATTACCCTGTATAAGGCATAATTCTTAAAGAAAATTTCTTTTACTTGTGTAGTGTATATAAAAAAAGTGCTCGATATTTTCCCTTGCATATCTTTGTTTACATTTTAAGGAAGTTTTCAGCTTGAAAGCTCCTTCAGGTTTCGCTAATGTAAGTCAATTCGTCTTGACAATATGAGCACATATAGACGTGGAAGGGGAGTCAGGGCCAGGGGTCGGACCGGACTCCCAGAATATAAAATAAACCCCAAACTTAAATTTTTGCTTTTTCCGCAGTTATTGACCTACCAGAGAAATCTAGTGCTACCCACGTGTATATGATTATGAATCTCTCCATATTTTTTCTTCAAGAAAACGGATAAGTTTAGTGAAGAAAACGTTGAAATATTACTACACGAACAATAAGCTAAATAAAGGAATACTAACACAATGCAAGATATTATAATAACGCAGGAGCGTACGTACATAATGAGCAGCGATCGAATTTTAGGGGTCTTGTTGGGCAAAAATCGTGAAAAATGTTAAAAAATTCAATTCAGGGTCTATCGTAGCCTGTGGGGTGTTCTGGATTTTCTAATAGGGTCAAAAAATTCCCCCACGCTCGTGTGTGCTTATAAGTGTCTTTGTTCTTTTTAAATATGCATTTTTTCAGCGCCCGAACTTTTTGGATTTGTTGGAGCGGAATTATTCTTTGCTTCACTTGTCGATCTGGTCAAATATTATTCGGCAAACTCGTTAAAAATCCACAATCCTGAACTAGACACAACTTTGACGCAGCCAGCTTTGTTAGAACGCCGAAACACTTGATAGTCAGTCATCCGATTGTGATTAAACTGTGAACGTAATGTTTTTGTGCCGCGAATATTCAGGGTGGGTTAAAAAAACGAATCGCCTATGGGACCTTGTAACTTCCTAGCTACAGAAGCAAATGCAATGCCGTTTGCTTAGATAAAAAGCCTATCATCTACATACATGTGCATCAAGAATTCTAAGACTTAATTGGAGTTATGGCGTTGTTCCAAAGGGACAGGCAATTTAGCAAGTCGTTTTTTTCGAGTCGTGAAAGCTTCTACTAGAAATAGCATTTGTTGCCCTGTAACTTTACAGCGCTCTGTGACAGTTGAGTGAGACTTTTTTATTTTGAAGCCACTGTATTTAGCCATCACTAAGTTGTTTTGATTTACGACATTTTGGGTTTCTGTTAAATGATAGACCTCTTGTTAAAAGTTGCACGTTTTGACGAATGCGTGCAAATTAAAACATTGATTATGCATGCAGCAACCAGTAGTAAAGGTGCATCTATTTCACTTAGTTGGTTAAGCAAATATTTGAAAAGTTTACAGGATCAATACGTGGTTTGTTATTTTGACTCACTCCGTATATATACATATATGTGCGTATATGGGCGTACGCAGAAGTGCGGGGGGCGGTCCCCCTAGCTTATTGGAAGGTAAGATAATGAAAATTTCAGACGCGGCCAGGCAAAGGTCATTTTTCATAGCCTAAGAAAAAATAAAAATTTTCTCTGAAAAGTTTGAATTTAATGGATAGAGCATATTCAGAAACGTCAGAAAATGCGCCTTATTTTGCGCTTCAGCGAGAGAATCCCAAAATATAACGTCACCAATTTTTGACCGTCCCCCTCCTTGAAGGAAATCCTGCATACGCCCTTGTGCGCATACTCGTACGCATTAGTTTTTGAAAATGTGTGCTATTTCCGTCATCAAATTGCATTCTGATTCCATTAGTAATCCTCGGGTCAGTCAACTATAGTCTGTTTCGCTCAAGCTTGTGCACGTTTTAAAAACTAAACCGAGTTGACAGAATGCGATTACGGCATTGGTCTGATATATAATTATCGTAATCTGTCGATAAAAATTTTTAAAATCTACGAATCTATTTATACACAGCTGTGTAAAACAGACTGTCAAAGCGTATTAGCCTTCGATAGCGCGGATTAATGCGTTTTTCATTAGGCTTCATCGTACTCAACTCACAGATACATTATGTAGGCATGTTCTAACTTGAAGCGTTTTCGAAAAAATTCACGCTCCTTTTCGTATCTTAGAGTTTATAGTCTATTGAGAAATGAAAACATTCTTAGGCAATATACATATATATGTGCATAATTCTTCATTTTTTGATGGAATTCATTATTCTTGAATCTATGGAGCAAAACTACTTATTCAAAACAGCTACAAGAAATTCGTGGTAGGTATACATACATTCTGTTTCAGGAAACCTTGTGCTCGCATCACAACAATTCTTAATTAAATGTAAATGCATGAGAGCAGCTGAAATCAGGGAAGGTGATTGCCATAGGTAGGTAGTATAGGTGGTCGGCACCAAAATTCTTAGGGGGTGCAATATTTTTCAAAGGTCACAAAATAGTCTTATAAATGGTGGATGGCGAAAAACACGATTTCTCAACATTTCTCATCGAGCACTATCCATTGGTATCAAAAAATCGCAAAAAACAAAATTTTAAAAATCGAATTCTGGGGGTTTGTATACCCTCTTCCCCTCGCCCACATGTGGTCAAGTAGTCTAAGGGGATTGCATACCCCCTGCACCCACATGTTGTGGTCGATGGCCTGGGTAGGTGATGTAAAAATCGCGAAAAAAACGAAAATTCGATTATGGGGGTATGCTGATTTCTCCGGCCATATAAGTAAACTACCACGCCCTCATGTGCTTGCGCAGGTAAACACCTACTCAGGGAAGACGATAAAACGCCATAGACTCATTGAGAAACCAGTAGACCCCCAAAATTGAATTTTTGGGATTCTTATTGCTTTTACACTCAATCGTGTAAAATCCAGACAATCCCAGAATTTGACTGCTGCCCACGTATGGACAACGCGCTTCGATCGGTAATAACTTGTACTTCGCAATTTTTAATAAATTATGTAGCCCATGCGTTCTACCGACTTACTGCATAACGAAATGTCTCCGATTGTTCTGTATTTCAAAAGAAAATAATTACACAAAGCAAATCAAGTAAGCATCACGGCTTAATCGTTCAGATAGACAAACACGATATGACCATACGTGGGCAGCAAGAAAATTCTGGGGGGTCCAAGATTTTTTGAAGGTCAAAAAATGGCCTTAAAAATGGTGATATGGCGATAAAAACACCATTTTTCGACGTTTCTCATCAAGCACTATCCATTGGCATCAAAAAATTGCAAAAAAAACGAAAAAAATTTTTTCAAAAAATTGATTTCTGGGGGGTCTTTTGATTTCTGGGGTAGGGTCTTTTGGTTTCTGGGGGGGTCCAGACCCCCCAGACCCCCCCCACACCCATGTGTGGATATGACTGGCGACGAAGAAGATGGACAGATTACATAATGTAGCTGTTGCCACACATTAGAATAGGGGTCTGTACTGCATTCATTTAGAATCACACCTGAGCGTGAGAGGAGGGGGTTGGGGGTATGCGTGCCCCTCCCCCCGAGAAACAAAAATAGCCCCAGAAATCAAAATACCCCCAGAATTCAATTTTTGAAATTTTTTCCGTTTTTTTTCGCAATTTTTTGATGCCAATGGATAGTGCTCGATGAGAAACGTAGAAAAATGATGTTTTTTTGCCATACCATCATTTTTAAGGCCATTTTTTACCTTTGAAAAGAATTGCACCCCTAAAGAATTTTCTTGCTGCCCACGTTGTATGCTTAGAATTTAAAAGACCCCATAGAATTAAATTTTCAGTTTTTCGTGATTTTTTAAGCACGTGAAATGAAGAAATGATGTTTTTGCCACAAAAATAAACTTTTGGGCACTAATTGACATTAAAAAAATTTTGTGTCTCAGAATGTAGACTATGTACTCCATGCGTTACTGTTAGATTCATTGCTAGCTGAATTCTACACATGTTTTAAAGGGTTCTAAGTTTAGGCAAACAAATGGCTGAGTTAGCTGAAAATAAGTTTATCGCGAAATCATTTATTTTCAAAAAATCGTGACATTTTCGAGGGTTGGGATGGGAAGGATAGCAGATACTCAGAACAATGTATAAACATTGTACATACTTCACGTAAATGTTTAAAGTTATGAAACGCTAAAAAAGGCCTTGGAGGCTAGCGGAAATTATTATCAAAAATGAACGAGTCGAACGTGCGATACTGACGACAGCAGTAGACAAATTGTATGCTAGGCAAAAATACGAATCTTAAAATTAAACGAACATATGTAGATTTGTCGCAGTGAGCACATAAGTGGGCGGCACCAAAGTTCTGGGGGGTGCAATATTTTTTGAAAGGTAAAAAATGGCCTTAAAAATGATGGTATGGCGAAAAAACACCATGTTTCAACATTTCTCATCGAGCACTATCCATTGGCATGAAAAAATTGCGAAAAAACAAACATTTTCAAAAATTGGATTCTGGGGGTATTTTGGTTTCTGGGGGGTGCATATCCCCCAAACCCCCCACGCTCAGGTACGAGTGAGCAGACATGCACTGCACATCACGGGAATTCTGAGGGGAGTGGAATTTTAAAGTGCCTTTTTGGACTCAAACATGATTAATATGCGTCAAAAACATCGTTTTTCGGCGTTTCTGACGATGCTCAATCTAGAGTATACATAAATACGAAAAGTATGCTAATTGAACAAAATACAGTCAAAAAAGGAGTATATGATGCGAAGCGCCAAAGAAAATTTGACACTTTTGAGCAGATAGCTAAAAACGCTTAAAATAGCACCTTTCCTACGAATTTTAGGAGAAATGTAATTTTTTATTTGGGGGAGGTGAACAAATTCCTGGGAGAGGGGGGTGTGAAAACTATTCTAAGGGTTAAACCCTTTCCACCAGATTATGTATGGTCGTGTCGTGACTTGACAAAGCATTTATATGCGGAAAATCATAATAATGATGTAATTTTAAAAACCATCAGTTAGTAGTAAAAAGCCGGAAAAGCTGCTTCGTTCGGGTGCAATATGTCGACCAAATAATATAGCGTACCGGCCATGCCTAAATCGGAAACAACGGTACTTATCAACCAGTGGCGAATGATTTTCGTAAGGGTAGGGGGTTGTATGCAGGAGCCTAACCAGGATTTTATTTCGGGGGGGGGCAAAATTTTTGAAGTCCTATATCTCGGGAACCATTTGGAGATACGCGAAAATAACGGCATTTTTGAGCGTTTCTCCACGAGATCTATGCCATAGTGACGTAAAAAATTTGAAAAAATTCAAAAATTTTCTTGCTTGATTTCAAACTTGGATATCAAAAATCTATTTTTCAACCTATGGGTATGACTAATTTCTCAATATCAAGTTAAAGCTTGACTCCGGAACATTTCGAAATTCTTTCTTTGCATTAAATGTTGCGGTTTTGCAAAGAAAACTAATGCAGAAAATAATAAATCGGCGCGAAGCGCCGAAAATTTTTGACATACTCGCTATTTTAAAGTCAAATCTGGACTTCCAAGCTAAGCAAAACAGATAGAAAATAAGAAATCCGGCGCCAAGCGCCAGAAAATTTTGAGTTTGGAGGCTAAAAAGTGTGCTAAAACGCATTTTGGCTGTTCTTTTTGTTGACTTTGAAAATTTTTAATCTTTTTCTTTGGGGACCCTTCTGGAAAATAAAAATATTTTTCATTTCGGGGGGGGGGCGGCCCCCCCTCCGCCTGGTTACGCCCCTGTTCGTATGTGTAGGTGGGCACCACAGAAATTCAGTAGGGGCAAGATTTTTTCAAGGTCAAAAAATGGTCCTAAATATAAGGTGGTAACAGGTATGGCAAAAAAGACCATTTTCCAAGGTTTCTCATCTCACTATCCATTAACATCCAAAAATCGCGAAAAAAAATTTTAAAATCCAATTCTAGGGAGGTATTTTGTTTTTGGGGTGTTAGGCCTTCTGAGGGAGGGGGTGCATGTATACCCCCCACGCCCATGTGTGGTTGAACGCCCAACTTTTAAAAAAACATTCAAAAATAGGTCGAAAATTTGCCCTTCACGTGCGAAATAAGCGCCTTTCGGCGTTTTATGTACATTGTCTACTTTTATTTAAAATTTAGAATATCGTTTGGGACATTTTTTCGAAAATTTTTTAAATTTTCGACAATTTTGAGCGAAAAAATCATTTAATTTATTTGACTTTAGCGAAAAAGCGGCGCAAAGCTCGATTCGCTCAATTTGTAGCGACTGACACGGACCATCGAAAATTTGAAAAATTATGCTTGAAAATATAAAAAAAATTAACTGAAATAGCTGTTTTTGCCCGTTAAATCGTTTTAAAACCTATTCATCGAGCAAAATACGGCTTCAAGGCCGCCAGAAAAGTATAAAAATGTCATAAATATGTATTTTATTAAAAACTATTATCACTGGACGGCCAAACATCCTTCCGAATTTCAGATTCATTCATTATCTCGCCAACTATTTTGGGCCAACAGGGGGGCTGCCGCCGCCCCCGCCCCTTAAGTCCGCCCCTGTTATCAACACGTCAAGCATACATGCACACGGTCAAAAGTTCTGGAAGGGGGTAAACCGACTTTCCTGGGGGGAATGATTAACCGTTATGGCTAATTATGGCGCTAAAATGATAAGTTTATGATGATTTTTAAATATATTTTTGTTGTTCCGTACCCCCTTCCCCCGTCACCCGTAAAAATGCTTTAATTCGTTGTATTTTGCTCTTCTTGAATATTCGTGATTAAGTTTGCATGAAAACGAATGATGCAAGAACGATGGAATGCCTTAGACTATCAAATATGGACAGAGTAATAGACAAAAAGTGTCTAAATGAATGAATGGACAGAGTACTACTCGAAAAATACTTCAAATTATACTGCTGGGCATCGCTTGGCGCTCTTTCATAATTCCAACAATAGGTTTTGGTCCGCAAATAGCCTGAGGGGGTATGCCCTTCAAAAGTTGTGGTCAGCCATTTCGCCCGAAAAAGCATTGCTATATAAGCTTTTTTAGGCCCAGAAAATTAGCTATTTAGCCTTCTCGGGCTCAGAAAACTAGCTAAACAGCCTTTTTTGGAACCATTTGGACTTAGAACTTACCGTGTGAGCTCAGAAATACTAGATAGTTGTCCTTTCTAAGCTTCAAAAAGATATATAGCTATTTGCTTGACTCCAAAAACGGCTAAATAGCTATTTTGAGTACAAAAAAGGCTATATACATATAGCTATGTTTGTGAGTCCAAAAAGGCTTTACAGCTAGTTTTCTGAGCCCAAAAAGGCTATATAGCTAATTTTCTAGGCCCAAAAAAGACTATATAACCCTTTTTATGGAACACTTAGTTATTTACCAATTTTCGGCTTTCATCCCCCTATTAAAGTTTGACCTTGCGCACCTATTCCCCAGTGTGCATGTATGACGTCAAGTGTAAACCTCTACGAACAATTAAATACAGTATGCATATCAACGGTGAAATAATCTGGATTTGATAATGTTCTTGCCAAATTTAAATGACATGCGAATCTTACAAAGAATTGTAGACCCTTATGTTTAGAGAAAAAGAAGAAAAAAGAAAATAAATTTTAAATTTAAATTTCAAAAAATAGAATAAGAACAACGAAAACAAAGACCGAATATTGAATGCCCAAATCGGAAAATCACATTGCTGTTGCTGTGAAAAAAAGACATGTATAGTTTGCATGTTAATATGGAAGCAGAACATATTTTTACTATTTCTATTTATTATTCTATTATTTATTTAATTTATCATTTTTATTATTAATAATTATTAGAGTAAAAAACTTGATCCCTTTAAGATCTGAACATACACGAGCAACAATCAACCCCGCAAGCCACTCGTTTCTATTCCTAGTCCAAAATAAGAAGAATACCCGTCATTCACTCATCGTTTTTAGAACCATGATTTTAATAAATGAACATGAGCAAGAAGCTGCCCGAACAGAAAACAAAGGTTAGAATGCAACAAGATACTATACAATTTTGACAATTTTGGCGGCATAATTTTCCATCAAAACAGATTAATTCTCAGATTATGAATCAAGTTGCGCGGTCCACAATATTAGAGAAGCATAATATAGTATGAGATTATCATAACAAAAATTGAATAAAACACCATATTTTCAGTTCAAAAACTTCAAACTTTAAAACTAATTTGGACTACTTTCTACAAAATTCTTTGACGCTAGCATTGTCTACGATAATTTAGTAACTTTGATCATATGTTACAATATAGTCAGTGATGCAACATACCAACCTTCAAACAAAGAAAAAGGGCGATCAGCTATCCGACATCCATGCTTGCCATATGAGAATATCCATTCAGCAAACTAAAATAATGTAATACAAAAAGCATGCATTCACATACGCGCATTTGTACATGGGCTGCAACCACGGTTTTTTTGTACTCGGCAAAGATTTTTACCGATGTACAAAGACTTTTTGGGACCGTCTTTGTACATGTACAAAGGTTTTTGGGAATACAAAAATTGCAAAAAAGGTCTAAAATTCGTTAAAATTTTCGGCACTTCGCGCTGAAATGAGTAATTGTGTGTTCTATATATCTTTATAATGGCAACTCTATTTTTGAAATTCTCCCAATCAACATATTTTTGCTATTTTTTGAAGCCAATCGACAATTGACACTGCATTGTTCTATACCGCTAAAAGCATATAACGTGAAATTACGCCAATATTCTATTTAGTCGCAAAAGTGAACGCCTTACAAATAAGAATATAACATTAATTTCTAGCACACATATACACTATAATTCAGCAGCCGAACGAAAAATGGCCCAAAAACGTAATCAATTACCTTCAATGCGCGATAAAGGTATTTAATATCCTGTGTCAGTTGATACAGAGCCAGGAAACCGTAAGCATTTCCAGCTGGTCCGTGGCATAGACCGTAGCCCTTTTTCAACAATCCGCGTTTCCACAATACATCAGCACACGACACGGCTTCTTTGAGGTAAAGTTCGTCGCCGTAAATCTACAAATAATAAGTGAAGCACAGGTTTTTAAAAAAATAATTCAAATCAACAAAACTGACTGGAAAGATTAAGACAGGAACGCAATGACAGTTTAAATACAAGTAAATCAATAGAAAATGGAACTAAAATAGAAATCTAGGTCGTGCATAATAGAAAAAATAACCTCTGCGCTGGTTTACTGCCAATTAAGGCTATGTATGCAACACAAGTCGCAACCATACGTGGGCAGCAAGAAAATTCTGAGGGGGTTAGGATGGTTAAAATTGCCAAAAATGTTACTAAAAATGGAATTCTGGGACCTACAGTAATCTGGGAGGTTTTTCAATTTCTGAAGGGGTGCTAATCCCCCCAACCCCCACGCCCATGTGTGGTCGCAACCATACGTGGGCAGCAAGAAAATTCTGAAGGGGGGGGGTGTGCAAGATTTTTGAAGGTCAAAAAATGGTCTTAAAAATGGTGGTATGGCGATAAAAACACCATTTTCCGACGTTTCTCATCAAGCACTATCCATTGGCATCAAAAAATTGCGAAAAAACGAAAAAAATTTCAAAACTGAATTCTGGGGGGGGGTATTTTAATTTCTGGGGGTATTTTGGTTTCTGGGGGTGCATACCCCCCAAACCCCCCCACGCCCAGGTGTGGTCGCAACCATACATGGGCAGCAGCCAAATTCTGGGGGTCAGATGGGGCAAAATTGCCAAAAGCATCAAAAAACATTAAATTCTTGGGGTTTATCGATTTTGAAGATTTCACACTCTGGGGGAGTGTGTACACCCCCAATTGCCCCCATGCCTACGCGTGATCGCAACTCGTAACCATTAACGTTGTAACTTCTTAATTTTTTCATTGTTAAAATGGAAATATCATTCAGAAAACTAAAGCTTCGGAACGAAAAACCAATTGCATCTCATGCACGTGAATATAATATGCTTATTCCGTTTTCCAGTCATACTCTATATTTAAACTTGAACATTAAATCATTCATTAATTGCTTAATGTCAAACATGCCACTACTTTTATGAACTTCGACAACGCAAAGATCCAAAAGCACTGCGTAAGAGTTAAATCAAAGTGTAAATGCTGATTCGATTATACAATGAAAAAGCCTTAGTGAACGATCTTAGAAGATGCACTTGCTGATGAATCGAATTTCAGACATACATATGTAGGTTGTCAGATTTTCCTATACATAAACATTTTTGTAGATATTAGTAAAATCAGAATTGTAGCTTATTAATCTTTAGGTTCCCATCCAAAAATAAATTTATGTATGTCAGAAAACTGTGTTTGTACAAAAAATGAGATGTTAAACTGAATTGAGTAAAAAAAGAAAACCGTAAAATCCTGATCTTCTGTCCTATGTACAGTTCAGTTCAGTGAACCTTTTTTGCGATAAAGTTAACGTTTTAGTAAACGGAAAAAATTCAAACATTCCTGCAATATATTTTTTTATTAGTTTTATTAGGTTTCATAGGAAAAAATTACATTGAACATTTTATTGTTATATATCATTAAAGACTGTTAAGAGCTTCTGTGTATGAATGAATGGGTACTTTAAGTTCACAGCAATCAAAATGCGATTAAACGGTCCACGAAGTTTACAATACCTACTAATAATTCTATAATATTGATCATACGTGCTCGCCACGAAATTTGAACAATAAAGAACCGATTGAGTTAACTTAAGAACGCTTTTTCACGACCTAATCGCCGGAGACCTAAACAGTATTCTAACATGCTTTACTTAAAGAAAACGCGACCTAAACAGGGCGAAGCACTGGTTAGTTTTAAGAAAACGCGACCTAAACGCTTAGGTCGGACCCTTTACGACTCAGCACGCTTAGAATATATTGATATTGACAACACTCGTGCAATTCAAATGCATACGATATTGTGTACATAATGCATACATGAACGCTATCATCACCCGTCTATTTAGGAACGCACGTTGAGTCGTAATCGGTCCGACCCATAGGTGGGCAGCACACCTGGGCGTAGGGGAGCGCGTTTGGAGCACACCTGGGCGTGGGGGGTTTGGGGGTATGCACCCCCCAGAAACCAAAATATCCCCCCAGAAATCAAAAATACCCCCCAGAATTTTTGAAAGTTTTTTTGGTTTTTTTCGCAATTTTTTGATGCTAATGGATAGTGCTCGATGAGAAACGTTGAAAAATGGTGTTATTTCGCCATACCACCATTTTTAAGGCTATTGACCTTTGAAAAATATTGTACACCCCAGAATTTCGGTGCCAAATTCTGGGGGTGCAAGATCTTTCAAACGTCAAAAAAACAGTCTTTAAAATGGTGGTATGGCGAAAAAACACCAGTTTTCAACGTTTCTCATCGAGCACTATCTATTGACATCAAAAAATTGAGAAAAAACAAAAAATTTCAAAAATTAAATTCTGGGGGCATAGGTGCACAAGGTCAGGTTGGCAGGGGTTAAATCCCAAAAATTCAAAACAGTAAATTTACCGTTCACGATTTTTTTGCTGTTTTAACGATCAAAATGGTCAAAATAGTCTATAAAATGTTTTTCGTGGTAATATCGCATTTTAAAAGCATTTTTAGTCTATTTTGACAGCGATTGTATCATTTTCAACACTGAAAAATGCAAAAATTTATCAATTTTGAGCACTTTTTGAGTAAAAAGTACTTAAAAGTACTAATCTGGCGCGAAGCGCCGGAAAATTTTTGACGTTTCTACCGCTTTTGATCTTAAAAATGATGCAAAAAACATTCTATCAGCTCAAAATCGCCGAACAGTACCTGTCCAGCTGACCCTTCAGAGAGGAGTAATACTCCCTATGTGCATGTATGGGTGGTATTTTGGTTTCTTGGAGGTATTCGGACTTCTGGGGGGTGCAAACCCCCTCGAACCCCCTATGCCCACGTGTGGTCCGACTTAAGCGTTTACGTGGCGTTTTCTTGAAGTAAGGCATGTCAGGATACTCTTTAGGTTCCCAGCTATTAGGTCGTGAAGAAGCGTTCGTAAATAAACTCAATCGGTTCTTTACTGTTCAAATTTCGTGGCGATAACTGATATCTGAATTTTTCAGATATCTATACCCTATAAATGTAGTTATATGAAGCTTTTGCGTTCGTACTCGATAAGCTTGAATGAACATGTGTATAAAACCAGGTGCCCCGTGGCACCAATGCACTAATTCATCGCGTTCTTTCTCCAATGAAGACGGGTAATTACCAGACGGAAATCGCTGAGTGATTAAGAAATCGATGCTTTCCTTCACTTCTTGAGCGAGCACGTCGTTTTCCTTGAAGTCATCCGTCTAAAAATACTCAAATACAAATAAAATGCATTCTCGAGCGAGTATCAACATTTCTCGCATAACTTTTGTCAGGTTCAGAACTATATAAAATAGATGATTTTATATTAAAAATGCATTTACGTACATAAACACATAACTAAAACTAATTTTAAATTAAATCGTATTTCATACACAACATTTTCCCTTACGGCTAGTGGAAATAATTTTAGCTGAAGAGCAATTCGGATTTAGCTTCAATTAAATCAACTAATCAATTTACTTCCGATTATGTAATAGGGCTTTCTAACATGAATGAACAAGCAAAGATTTCGTGGTAGGTACACATGTGCTAAAACAACTATGTAATACATTATAATAAGCATAAAAAAGATCAGTTTTAAATTAAATGAAACCAAAAAAGGAATCAAAATTCTGCCATCTACATACATATGAGCGACAAAAAAGGAGAAAGTTAGCAAAATTCACACATTTAAGAAATTATATTCAACATAAGTTTGTACTCTAAAAGAATAAAAATATGTAGGTACCATGTATAATCCTATCGAGTTATACTTTGTAAATTAATACGTATTTATAATCAGCAAACAATATTGTTAAATAAAGTAAATAACTCGATGGCATGTATTTCCGTAGTCAGTTTGCTTAATTACAAAAACAAATTTCGAAATATGAACCGTAACAGAATTGAGCATTCTGGTTTTATGAAAATGCACATGAAAAGGATAATATACTGTGAAAAAATAGAAAAAAAGACAGTCTTCTCACCCTCATCAGCATGAAATAAATGCCACTCAGTCCGTGAGCGGCTCCCATATAATAACTGTGATGCCATCTGTACAATAAACGACAGCGAGACTTTTTGTGAGCGGCCAAAGTTTCGCCCGACGTCTTAATAGCGTCAACAACCTGAAAAAGATTAATTAAACATAAAAACTTCTGTGGTCGAAGCCAAATAGTCATAGCGTCTTAATGTTGCCAAATGCGAATCTACGGCCTTTCACTGTACAAATGAATTATTTATAACCAAAAAGACGGAACATAGGGTTTTTGTATGAGAAAAACTTTTTTAGGCATAAGCAAAGATGTTCTGGCCACCTCCGTACAAGTGCAACAACTTATTCAGACACGGATACCTATAGTGATTCTTTTAGCCTTTTCCTCCGTATTTTCCATGTCTAGGCTGCTTTTACCTAAAATTACTTTATTTTTATGTGATATTTTGAATCGTAAACATCACATGAACGTTTAAATCCATACTAAATTAAAAGTAGGCAAGTGTACCAGAACTTTTCATCACAGCATATGTACATACAATACTAGCTTTTTGATTACAATTTACATAAAGTTTAAGCTAAAAATTTGTTAAAATATTGTCGAACTCATTGAGTACATGAATTTGGAATGTATAACGCATAACTATGTGTTCGCATCATACACGCAACGGCTCAAAATTTTTTGAGGGGGGTCCCGGCCATTATTAGGGGGTGGGGGGGGAAATTATCTCAATTTTCAGCCAGAAAACACCTAGAAATGGCCAAAAGATACAATTTTTCCAAAAATCGGCAATGGGGGTCAAAAATTTTGCTGGCTTGGGGTATGGGGGACAACCAACTTTAATTGGGGGGATCCCCCATCCCCCAGCTAATATATGGTTCGCACGAAAAATATGTGCTTCAACGCTGAACGTTCTTTAAACTCACTCACTTTTTCTATAATATCAGTGGGTAAGGCATCGTGACCCAAATAATGACGTATAAACAATAATGAATACAAGTAACCAGATCGACCGTACAGTAATTCGTCGGGTATTTCAGCATTATTGACAACTTCATCAGCCATTGATATAAGTCTACGATTGAAATTTCAATATCTACGAGGGTTGTTAATTAAGTTCGTTTTAGTTGTCTAATAACTTTTTTCTATCAGAGTAATCAACACGCGGTTTTTTGCTCGTTATTCTGCAACTTCTGCTTCACATCTCTGAACTCATCATTTCTTCTTATCTTTTTTCCGCTTTCCAGTAAAACAGTTTTGTTTTATCATAGATTAAAAAAATTGATTAAAAACAGCCCTGAACAGAAGGTCCCATGACCTCATTCTTCAAGGAGAAAGGTAAATATTCTAGCTGAGAGTATCCAACGTTGTAAAGCACTTTTTAGAATGTTTTTTGTTCATAAAACGTGCATTTGTGATGAAGCAAATTTTTTGTCAAAATCAGCAAAAAATTGAGTTTTAACGAAAAATGCATCACTAAGAAGAGAAAATTAATCACAATGGGATATTCGGTAGTGCATCAATGAAAGTCACATATTGTCTTTGTTTTACCGAAATTTTGAGATCAAATGCTAATCAGTGCCTAAGCTGCGACAAGATAAGTTGTTTTTCTTGACCAAAAAGTGAGGTATTTAAAAAATTTTTCTAGAAACGGCGGAAAAAATAGAAAAAATGGTGACTTTAGTAATGTAAAGCAGAAGTAGCGTCACCATATGCAAAAAAACCATATGTTGATATCTCTTATACAGAAAAAGTTATTAGACAGCTGAAACGAACTTGATTAACAACCCTCGTAGAATACATTTATCAAGGATTAAAATATGAATTTATTTATTGAATTGAAATTCTTATAGTTTTGCTTCAAAATCAATAAATTTGAAGACAGCCACAAAATCAAATCTTTCTCATACATAGAAAGCATGCTATACAAATATGTAGGAGAAACTTGCAAATTTAGCAATAATAAAATTAACATACAAACAGAAGATGCTTAAGCGCTTAAGCAGCTAAAAGAACGATTTTGTTCTTTAATCTAACTTAATCACTTTTAGACGATAACAGCTATCACGCTTAAATACTAATAATATTAAGTGTGATTACTTCACGGTAATTATTTAGCCAATTTACGAAGGGGCCCACAGAACTAATGTCGATCCAGAAAATAAGGAAATGTAGATTTGCAAAAGTTTTTATTATTAAATTAGCAAGTTGCTTAATTAACCACATTAATCCCTCTTAAACTGGTCCACGATTGTAGAATGTAGCAAAATCAATAATACTTATCGCGGAAAAATATTTTACAAAAGTACAATCATAATAGTATTGAGTACGATATGTAAACAATGTGTGAATTACAATAATCTAGAAAAGTTTATACTCACCTCAGACTATGCTTAATATGCAAAAAAACATGATGACTGTTAAATTTCTTGTATTCGTCAAAGATTTTCCAAATTGTACAAAGACTTTTCAGAACTATCTTTCTAAGTGACAAAGATTTAAGAGGACGAAAAGTGTTAAAATGTCAAACATTTCCAGAAATTTACCTGGAATTAGTAACTAGCTGTTCTGTGTGTCCTTACAACAGCAAAAACTGCGCTTAAAAAGACTCAAACCTCTAACATTTACGGCGCTACGCGCCATTTACAGATTATCTCTTTTTACAAAACTCCAGCAATTGAGGTTAAAAGTTTACATCAGCCAAAATAATTTAAGGCCTGCGTTAACTTTACAAAAGGACCTTCTACAAAAACACTGCACATGCTTCGCATTGAGAAAAGTTTCAAGAAATGTAATTCCTTCTTCGAAAAACAAAGAACAAAGCCGTACGCTAATGTTCCAAAATAAATAATGACAAGATAAAAAGTATAAATGCATTCATAAGGCAATACAACTGTTTCAGAGTGAATTTTCGGATTTTATCTATCAGAAGTCCCACTTTATCGAAATCCTTGATCCATCAATGGACAAACACAGATATAATAAAGAGATTAATTGATTATTATTAATAATTATCGATTAATTATTATTAATAATTACCATAATTACCGATTAATACAGGCACTACGTTCGTCTTGCTTATTCAGGAAATGGAAAATAACCGCTCCAATGGCCAGGGGACCAGCGTCGCCGCATAAGAAAGAGACCTGAAAGCTTTAGCACAGTTATGGGAATGCTATCAAATCGTATATGGGCACAGGGGGAGAGGGTATTGCTCATACAAAAGCTTTTGTAAAATCAGGTACTATCAGGCAGTGGCGGATCTAAGAATTTCGTAAGGGGGCGGTACCCCATCTTTTCCAAAACAGTCAAAAATAGGTCCGAAAAATTGATATCACGTGCGAACTAACGTTTTTTGGCGTTTTACATCGTCTACTTTTATTTAAACTAGCTTTTAGCGCAACATTTTTTCGAAACACTTTTAAAATTTTCGACAATTTTGAGCGAAAAAAGAATCATTTAATTTTTCTGACTTAGCGACAGTGAAATTAACGCGGAAGGACGATTAGAAGCTTGAATTACTGCTGGATTTGCTCTATTTTTCAGCAATTGACACGAAGCGTCTAAAATTTTCAAAATTATGCTCGGAAATATGAAATACTTAGCTGAAATAGCTGCTTCTGTCATTGAAATCGTTTTAAAACATAATCCTTGAGTAAAAATGTAGCCTCCAGACTGCCGAGAAAGTAAATAAATATGATTAGTAGATATTTTCGTGCCGGAATAAATTTAAGAAATTATGATCACTGGCATCCAAAAATCGTTGCAAATTACATATCAATTCTTTATCTCGTCAACTATTTTAAGCCAATGGAGGGGGCGGGCAGCCGCCCCCGCCCCTTCTATCAGGCGATTTTAAGTCAAACTCGGGTAGTGTTTTTTGACCAACTTGAATAATCTCTTGCATGTATAAGCATAAGAAATGAATGCAGTAAGACCAGTGGCGGTGGCGAATCTAGGATTTTCCTAAGGGGGGCGGTATCCCAACTTTTCCAAAAACAGTCAGAAACAGGTACAAAAATTTGCTCTTAACGCGCGATATAGCATTTTTTCGTTGTTTTACATTGTATACTTTTACGCGAAATCACTTTTAACGCAATATTTTTTCTAAAAATTTAAAAATTTTCGACAATTTTGTGCGAAAAAAATCATTAAATTTCTTTGACTTAACCAAAATCTGGCGCGAAGCGACGGAAAATTTGCGAAACTAAGGCGGATAGAAGTCTAGAAGCATGATTTACTGCTTTATTTCCTGTATTTATAGCATTCGATGCGAAACATCGAAATATTGAAAATAGATTAATACAAAAATAGCTGTTTATGCTGTTAAATTTGTTTTGAAACCTACATGAACAGAAAATGGCTTTCAGGTCGCCAAGAAAGTAAATAAATGCAATTAATAGGTATCATCCGGCGCGTAGCGTCGGAAAAATTTGAGAAATTATGTTCACTGACGGCCAAAATTCATTGCAAATTGCATATCTATTTCTTATCTCGCCAAATATTTCGCCCCTGAGTAAGACACAAGTTTGTGATTAAATTCTGTATTGAACTCATAAGATCAATAAGTACTTCGCCACATACGCGCTTCCGTTTGAGTTCATCGATGCATGGTTTGACCCATTGATAAGCCTTCTGCAAGTATTTGTGATCCTGACGTCTATCCAGTTTATCATACATACGGAAAAAAAGAAGGGCGATACCTGGAAGAAGAAAAGGAAGTTGAACAAAAAACAAAATAATTTTTTCAGAATTTCAGCATTAAATAATTGTGTATCTTATGCGACAGACCCTATATCGTTGTGTACAAAATACGAATGTAAATGAGCATCGTACACAGCACACAAAGACTAATTATTTAATTATATGTACATTTACAAAAGCATAACACGCAGTAAGCAGATGTGAAAAATCAACTTTGAGAGGAAATCCAGCCGTTACTTAACACTTGTCATCGATCGAACTGTCGGTCAGAGATCACAAAAGGGACCAAATTTTAAACTTAAAATCAACAAAGAAATTATTTGATCACAAAATTAATTTTCTAACAGATATATGAAATAGAAGGAGTCCAAATTATCAAGCAAAACACAACGGTAAGGCGGGTAGGCCCTTAATTTTTGGCATTTCCCTGCCATTTTTCAGATGAGAAAATCAAGTCAAAGGTTTGCTTTTTATAATCTGTATTTTCCAGCGAATTTTCATAATTCTGTCATATTTGATTGCCGTGCGTAAAAGTTTAGGATCCTAAAGCATCTGGAGCTTGAATCAGGGTCAAGAATACCACGCTTCATGCCACATCAAGATAAATTTATGGAACCGCTTAGTATCCGTTTAAATAATGGCGGATGAGGATATCCGTTTCATCTTTACCAATCAGCATAAAATGACATCGAAAAAAATCTGATTTTGATCTTTTACAAATAAAAGATAAAAGAAATTTAAATGTAAGTCCTTGATATTTTTGACTTATGCTTATTGGATTAGGACAGCCTCATAATCATACGTGGGCAGCAAGAAAACTCGGGGGGGGGGGTCAGGATGGGTAAAATTGCCAAAAATGGTAATAGAATTCTGGGGGTCTACAGTAAACTGGGGGAGGTTTCAACTTCTGGGGGTACGACCCCCTACGCCCACGCGTGCTCATAATCGATCCATAAGGACACGAACATACATGGGCATGCTGCAGAGCATGTACGATCTGGAGGAGGTAGAAAATGAGACTGTTTGGGCCAAAATGACTTCAATAACTCATGTAAATGCTAAAAAATCGTATTTCCTCTGCGGGGTCGCTCAGCCGCCAGGGTCAAGTCACCTGACCCTGTATTGACCCTGTGCCCATATATGAACAGGAAGAACGAAATTGGCATGAAAATGCGTTGACACTTGAAAAATTGGTAGCCAAAAAACTATTCATAACAGTCGTTCTTATAGAGGAGGCTATGTTACCAGTTAGCTTATTTCGCGATTAAAGAATACGTTCTTATCAAAACAGCTACATATGTATATATAGACGATATCGGCAGTCTGCTTACTTTACTTCTTTGGAAGAGTTTAATTGAAACGTGAAACTCGACTCAACCCTGCAAGCATACCTGCATTTCCAGTATAAACCGAATGGTCGGTATGGTCAACATCGCGTTTTAAACCGTTTTCCAGCTGTACAAAAAGTCTATCTATACATTCGCGAATCTGCTTGTCCCATGTTGGATTCAGCTAGGCAAAAAAATTAAAAAACTACGTCACTAAGCATGTGCAAAAAGCTTTTGGATATTAATAATGCATAGAAGAGGCAAGCGATACTAACGCTCAGTGTGAATGATGCACATTGACAGATACAAGAATCGGGGAATGCAAAGATCATTTGGGTTAAAAAGTTGAGTAAACTCAAATAAACTTCCAACTTTAAGTTTCTTAAAACATCCAATTTATCAATAAATTTTGCTACATGCAAAAACTATTCGCACATGCATTAAATCAGATAATCATTATTATATAGGATCAACAGTCAAAATTACTTTCAAAAATAAAGGATTAAGTCTAGAGCATGTACTTAAAGTTTTTAGATCTAATCCCGTACCTTTACGCTAACGTTGCAAATGCCGAAAAGTACTCATTTTTATGGAAATTCACTTGACTGAATAAAAAATATCTTGCATATCTACTAGTTTAAACCTCAAATGTGTTCATTGAATCTTTTTTTACTAAACAGTCGGAAAAATACATATCTATCAACAAACTTGCCTCTCATGTGATTCAGTTTTGCTGTATCCAGGTGTTAAGGTAAAATCACTTTCCCAAAGTAATCAGTTTGGTAAAGCAGCCATCGTACATCTTTTTTTGCGAATTTTAGCTAAGACTAGTTGAAGAGCGTCCATACTTTTCTATCATGTCCAGGTTTGGTTACATTAAACATGCAAAATACATTGTAGCGCTAAACTAACTCTTTGATTGCTTGCATCTAAAAGAAATTTGTGCTCAATATCCGAGGTATAATCGTCGTACGAGTTTTGAAAATAGCGTGCGTTTGAATCGCTGAGGTATCCGATTCCACTCATTTTTAGTCGTCTTCTGAAGATACCTGCAGAAAATAGCTAACTAATTGTTTGATAATATGGGGTGGACTGTCTAGCTATCCACTAATAACCAACTGATGAAAGACAAAATGACAAGATATGTACATAATAGATGCAATTACGAATTAGTAATGGGACATGCGGGTCAATGGAATGACAAGTTTTACGCGCGCCCCACAAGATATCTAGATAAATCAAAGTTTGTTATTCTTGATTTAAATATAATTAGGTTAGGGAAGAAACAATGAAGTCAGGAAGATCGTTCCAAACTGCGATGTATTTGTAAAAGAAATCAAACTTTTCTAAATTAGAATGTACAACAGGTATAACTAATTTAAATCTATTAATGCTGCGGGTATTATTATGATTAAATAGAAAAAAATCATCGGCTTCTAAACATCATTTATGACAAATAATTTGATACATCATACACAGGCGTCTTAATTTAAGTCTGCACAATTTAAGTTGTATTAGACGATCCTCGTAAGAAAGAATATTATAACCAAAAATATATTTAGTGAATCTACGTTGAACAGCTTCCAGTCGATCTATATCACTAAGATAAGAGGGATTCCATACACTGCAACAGTACTCTAACTCAGACGCTTATATTAACAAAAGAGTAAAAATTCTTTCAGTTATTTGATTTCATCAAATTACTATCCTCATCAGGAAAAAATTGCTTAGTTGCTATTTTAATCTCTTTGCTTGAGGTTTTGCACTTTTCTAAGACTTCAGCCTTAAGGTCAATTTTGTACTTCCTCAAAAGTCTCCGTTTACTGCCTTGCAACTTGTAAATAATCGTAGGCAGAACTTTTCTGCGTATACCTCTTTTTGGAACAAAATTTAAAATAACAAAATCTATTACAGACAAAAAACTTTCGTAAAAATCATTAACGGTTATGCAAGAAGAAAAAACAACCTCCCATTGAACAGATGCTAAACAAGCCTCAACGGCTTCAAAATAAGCTTTCCGAAAATCTGGCATAAAAGCGCAATATTTATTTTCATTTTCAGCTGCTAAAGTAAAATAAATCATTTCATGATCACTGTTAGAAAAAGGTTTGATAGCATTTACGTTATACACTAAATCATAAGAAGTGCACAAAACTGTATCCAGAAAATTGTTATTTCTACTAGGCTCATTTGTCACTAAGACTAAACCCAAATTTATGAAGCAATCATAAAATAACTGAGTTAGAGAGTTTCGAAGTACAGAATTCGAGTTTAAGTTTAAATTTGGCAAACTAAGATCTCCGAGTACAATGCAATGTTTCGTATTTTCTATGTAAGTTTCGAAAAGTAATCAAACTTGCTGAGCATAATCAAGATCATACTTTGGTGACCTATAGCACAGGACAAATCGGACGATATCGTGAGAATTCATGCAAAAAAAATAACAAAGAGTTTATATGTATGTTGTCATGTGTGTTAGTTAAACACTCATTCTTTTTCTATCGTAAGTTGCATCTAGTGATCGACCGGGGCGACTTTTTTGGCCGGGGCCGGGGCGGTACCGGGGCTGAAAACAAATCCCCGGCCCCGGCCGGGCGGCCGGGGCTGGCCGGGGTGAGACAAGGAAAATATTATTGCATGACACATACTTGGGGTGGGCATAGGAAAAGAAATAATGAGCGACTGCTCCATTCAGTAGTAAATGGCAAGCGCAAAGTTAGGTGCGCCTTTTCATATCAAGTTTTATTACTATTTATGTCACAAGAAACAAATTTAGTCCAGTTTTTCATTGTCTGAATCATCAATAAAGTCTGTGTCGCTGCTATTAGCACACTCTATATCATTTGAATCTTCGCTACTGCTACTGCTGCTGTAGCGATTGGATGCAATAGGTATTGGATGTAATAAATGAGACATCACATATTCCCATGAGAAGGGAGGGTATTAACCCCCTCAGGGTCCAAGACACTAGTCACTGTCAGACGATTTTTGGTGAAAACCTTTTGAATTTTTTGAACTTAATTTTTTAGTAGGGCAAAAGTGTACCTACCTAACTGTTAGAATTTCACGAAGTGATACATTATTTTAGAATGTGAGCTAGAGTAAATAGATGAACTATCACTATAAAACATGCATGTAATCGCTTAAAATTTTATGAGGGTCCCTCAGTATACATATAACGGCTAGAAATCTAGGGTGGGGGTCCCTCGCCATTTTTATGTAAGGAAGGGGTTAGCGACTAGATCGAAAATGGTAAAAACACATAAAAATAGCCAAAAAAGTGCAGGTTTTCGCCAAAAAATGGGGGAGGGGTGGTCAAATATTTTCTGACTTTCAAGGAAGTTCGAGGCTTCAAAGCGTGGGTGGGAGATGGCCCAAATCCCCTGTCACATCTGTATATTTCTCGGCCATTTCCAAGGGAAGGGGGGTAAGCGGCTCCATTTTTGCAGCCGCTTACCCCCGGAAAATCTTTAAGATGGTAGAATTTGCAATAAGGAATTCTACACCTTTTTACAGTTTTTGTTCTGCGAAAATCTTTGTACATCTACAAAGACGGTCCTGAAACGTCTTTGTACATCAGCGAAAATCTTTGCCGAATACAAAAAGACCGTGCTTCTAAATGTGATAATTCGGCCTGAATTCAGTTGATAATATTAGTTCGGCGCGAAGTGCCGAAATTTGTATGAGCTTTTGATGGAATTCACACATAAAACTCGACTGAGAAAGCTAAAACAAGTTGTACTACAAAATCAGAAATATTACAAAAATTGTAATATGCGAATTAAATCTTGTAATAAACAACACTGCGCTTAGAATGGGAAAATGGAAAAATGTCAAATATTCAGAAACCCAAAAACTAGCCAAATACACTACTAAAGGTCGAAAAATTATGTTCTACCACACTGAAATCGTTATGGTACCATATTAAAGTATACAAAAATTTTCATGTACAAAACAGTGTTTTTTGTATTCGCCAAAGATTTTTCCCGATGTACGAAAGACTTTTCAGGACTATCTTTGTACATGTACAAAGATTTTTGGGAAGATAAAAACTGTAAAAAGGTGTAAAATTCCAAAAAATTTTCGGCGCTTCGCTCCGATATGAAAAATTGTCTGTCCTATATATTTTAAAATGGCAAAATTTGTATTTAGAATGGAAAAATGTCAAATTTTTAGGCGCTTCGCGCCGTTTTGAGACAATTTTAGTAATTTTTGGCGTTAGAAACCCAGAAATTAGCTAAAATATACAATCAAAAGTCAAAATACCCTGTTTTACCACACTAAAATCGCTACTGTACCATATTATAGTAACCAAAAATTTGTGTGTACAAAATGTACAAAGACTTTTGGGTACCATCTTTGTACATGCACAAACGGACCGTGTACAAAAAAAACACTGGTACAAAATGTACAAAGACTTTTGGGTACCATATTTGTTCATGTATATACAAAGGTACGTTGTACAAAAAAACACTGTCACATACTGATAGTAGGTATGCGAAAATGTGTATGTTTAAAAATATATTTGAATAATATTGCTACAAAAATTTGTTAGCTCATACAAAAACCTTTTTGGAGATCTTTGTACAAGCACAAGAAGCTCGTACATTAAAATGGAGTCGGCTAATAATAGTCCACCAGTTAATTTGCTGGTCCTCCAATTTGGGATTTCACCCCTCCCTCGACTCTGGACCTTAGGAAACTATAAGAGACATATTTAGTTTATCGGATCGGACGCAATTCTGCAGCGAAGTTTACATTCGCCTATAATTAACCTCCGTCCTAATAACTATTACACAAGAAACGCGTTTTAAAGCACGCGGTTCCCATTCAATTAAATGTAAAGTGTTTTTTTGTAAAAATAGGTTGTTGAAAACAAACAATTCAACTAGAAATAGAACGTATTTGTCAACTCTAAATCTTTTAGCCAAAGCCATGAATGAATGAGTTAAAAGTAGCATTTAGTTTAAGTAAGTTAAGTGGAGGAATCGAAAACATGCAGATTTTCCAGAACATTTATTCAGTAAAAGCTCATTTATACACAGTAGCAAAGTTATAACAAGGATTAAGTAAGTATACATATGGTCTTATCAGTACAGCTCTCAAAATTAACACTTGCTCATTGATAAATAAGTGCTAGTATCAAAGCCTGTACAAAATACGAATTACACTAAATTTTTCCCCGGCCCCGGCCATTTTTTGACCTTGCCCCGGCCGGGGCCGGGGATGCTTAAAAATGGCCGGGGGATTGCCGGGAGCCGGGGCCCCGGTCGATCACTAGTTGCAGTGGTACTTTTACATTTAATCCATTAAACGAATTATTTTTGATTACTTATCAGCTAGTGGTCTGCAACAGTTAGTTAAAGAAAATACTCACGATAATACTTTGATTGATGTAGTATTTGCTGCATATAACGTTTTTAATATCCAGGTTCTTCCTCCTTTTTCAACAAGCGACCATAATTCGATTTCTTTTGAAATTTTAACTAGAACTTTTCAAGATGGAGATAAACCTTGCTTAAATTTCAATAAAGCGGACTACGAGAGTATAGCTACTTTTTTATCCTCTGTTTCTTGGCCTGACATTTTTTCTACATGCTCAACAGTTAATGACATGTATAATGTTTTTTAAGTATATTAAATCCTCTTATTTTTAGTTTTGTACCTACTTTTAGGGCTAAATTAAAATTTAAATACCCTAAAAGCTTACATAAATTATTTCTTAAAAAACGTTCTCTATGGGATAAGTATAAAAGGTGTAAAACTCCAGGAACTAAAGTTAAATATCGAAATCATTGTAAGGCTCTACGTAGAACTATTCATAATTATTTCTCTTCTCAAGAAAACAAATTGCTCAAGAATAATAATCCTAAAGCTTTCTATACTTTTGTAAATAATAGGTTAAAAAGTCGCAGTGAAATTCCTCCTCTAACATTTTCTGATAATAATGTTATAACCGATTCATTACGCAAGGCTAACATTTTTAATGATTATTTCGCTTCAGTGTTTTCTAGTGACATTACTAACGCTGAATTTTCTTTTTCAGAAGCGCTGTGATTTTTCGCTTTCTGACGTTATTTTTAGTGAGGATCGCGTATTGGAAGCCATTAACCATCTAAATACGTCTATTGCAGTTGGCCCCGATGGCATATGTAATCTTTTTATTAAAAAATTGTCGTTTCAAATGATAAAGCCGTTAGTTAGTATTTTCACTGTATCTTTTCTGTCTGGAAATATTCCCGAGCTTTGGAGCATGGCACATGTTATTCCAATATTAAAAAAGGGGGATCCAGCATTAGTGGATAATTACAGGCCCGTTTCTCTTTGTTGTTCTATTGCCAAAATTATGGAAAGAATTATTAATAGTCAATTGTTAGACTTTCTTAAGGTTAATAAACTAATATCTCCTTTTCAATTTGGTTTTCAAAAGAATAAATCTTGTGAAACACAATTGTTAAAGTGTAAATTTTCATGGATTCAGTCGTTAGCTAAAAAAGAAACTGTTGATATAATATATTTAGATTTCTCTAAAGCTTTTGATAAAGTAAATATGGAAAAACTTCTTATTAAGTTAAACGGATATGGAATAAACGGTAATTTGTATGCATGGTTAAAGGCCTATTTGTTTAATCGTTCCCAATGTGTTCGCGTTAATCAGTCTTTTTCAGATTATGTGCCTGTTACCAGCGGTGTCGTCCAAGGAAGTGTCCTTGGACCTACGCTCTTTTCGATTTTTATAAATGATATATGTGATAATATTTGTAGTACGGTTTATATGTTCGCAGATGATATCAAAATTTTCAATATTAGTCGTAACTGTAAATTATTACAGTCTGATTTAGATAAGATTATTGACTGGGCAATTGCATGGGATTTACCTATTTCTCGAACCAAAAGTCAAGTTCTATATTTGGGTAATAATAATCAAAAAGCTGTTTATAGACTAAATGGGGAAATTATTTCTAGTGATCCGTTTGTCCGTGATTTAGGAGTTTTGATTCCTCGAAATTTAAAATTTAAGGAACATTATAATTCTTTGATTAAAAAAGCTTTCTTTAGATGTATTTTAATACGCAAATCATTTTTTTCGCGTGATAAAGGTAATCTTGTTAAAGCTTATAGTTGTTATGTTAGACCTTTATTAGAGTATTGTTGCAGTGTATGGAACCCCTCTTATCTTAAGGATATAGATAGATTGGAAGCTGTTCAACGTAGATTCACTAAATATATTTTTGGCTATAATAATATTCTTTCTTACGAGGATCGTTTAACACAACTTAAATTGTGCAGACTTGAATTAAGACGCTTGCAGATTTGTCTGTGTATGATGTATCAAATTATTTGTCATAAATCATGTTTGGAAGCTGATGATTTTTTTGTATTTAATCATAATATTACCCGTAGCATTAATAGATTTAAATTAGTCATACCTACTGTACATTCTAATTTAGAAAAGTTTGATTTCTTTTACAAATACATCGCAGTTTGGAACGATCTTCCTGACTTCATTGTTTCTTCCCCTAACCTAAACATATTTAAATCTAGATTAGCAAACTTTGATTTATCTAGATATCTTGTGGGGCGCGCGTAAAACTTGTCATTCCATTGACTCGCATGTCCCTTTACTAATTCGTAATTGCATTTATTATATATCTTGTCATTTTGTATTTTAACTGTTGGTATTAGTAATAAAATTTTCTTTCTTTTCTTTCTTCTTCTTGTTGTATTTGCGTTTTTCTCAGAAGTTGCAATACAGGCAGTAATTATTTGCAGTCAACTGCAGGTAATATAACACACAATGTAAAATTATATGCAGTCAAAAACCAGCGGCCTAGACTGCAGGCAATATAGCACACAATGTAAAATTATATGCAGTCAAAAACCAGCGGCCTAGACTGCAGGCAATATAGCATACAACGTAAAATTATATGCAGTCAAAAACCAGCGGCCTAGACTGCAGGTAATATAGCACACAACGTAAAATTATATGCAGTCAAAAACCAGCGGCCTAGACTGCAGGTAATATAGCACACAATGTGATATTATATGCAGTCAAGTTGAATGCTTGTTGTTATGGGAAGCTGGCGCTTTGCTCGCATTTCAACCTGTAGTAGATGGTTTTAGAAGGCACTTTTATTTGAGATGGTCTGGCAGATTTGCATCCTCACTAGGGAATATTTTTTGCACTGCATGGGTAGCACACTCAATAGCTGCCCAGTCGCCCATTAGCGCATGCTGATGGGCCAGCTTAAGCTCTGGGGATACATACATTCACACATATTTGATCAATCCGGAATAAATCTATAACTACATACATACACAGACTAGCACTATCACAGCCAATTAATCTTATGATGTCTGTTGTATACCGTGTCTCCCTAGGGGGCAAAGCTATAACATCGCCTATGTTATAGCACAGGCGGAGGGGCTCAGAATCTGCTCCCTGGCTTTTCTCAGGGAGCAATGCTGCAGCATAGGTCGTGTTGTAGCATAGGGGCCTGCCCCGACCTGCCCGGGGAGGGGGCGCACGCAAGCCCAGGGCCAGGGGAGGGGCAAATTTCCAGGGGTGGGAATCTCCCTGGGGGAAAAATTGAAAGAGCTATAATTCAAGAACCAGCGGCCGGATCGGACTAAAAATTCCAGAGTCTGTTGAGTATATGTTATGTATGCTATGTACGAAATTTTAGCGCGCAACCTACAGTATACCAGCATTAGTTTACACTTTTGCATAATTCAAGAACCAATGGCCGGATTTTGTTCAAATTTTCATGACATGATGTATATAGGCGAGTCATGCTATGCACAGAATTTCAGTGCGCAGCCTACAGTATACCAGTTTACTTTACACTTTCTCATTTGGTACTATAAGTTTAGAAATAGAGGGCGGATTGGGCTGAAATTTTCATAGTAGGGTGGGTTTATGTTGCATGTGTTATCTTATTGTTATCAACATGTAATCTACAGTTTGCCAATTTTAATTTACACTTCCTCATAGAGGAACGTAAATCAAGAACCAATGGCTGGATTTTGTTCAGATTTTCAGGATATGATGTATATAGGCAAGGCATGCAATGCATAGAATTTTAGCGCGCAGCCTACAGTATACCAAATTACTTTACACTTGCTCAAATAGTGATATATCTTTAGAAATAGAGGGCGGATTGGGTTAAAATTTTCATAGTAGGGTGGGTTTATGTTGCATGTGTTATCATATTGTTATCAGCATGTAATCTACAGTATGCCTATTTTAGTTTACACTTCCTCATATAGCATCATATTTCAAGAACCAATGCTTGGATTTGGTTCAGATTTTCAGGATATGATGTATAGAGGTGAGGCATGCTATGCATAGAATTTCAGCGCGCAGCCTACAGTATACCAATTTACTTTACACTCGCTCAAATAGTACTATAACCTTAGAAATAGAGGGCGGATTGGGTTAAAATTTTCATAGTAGGGTGGGTTTATGTTGCATGTATCATCTTATTGTTATCAGCATGTGATCTACAGTATGCGGATTTTAGTTTACACTTCCTCACATAGCATCATATTTAAAGAACCAATGCTGTGATTTTGTTCAAATTGTTAGGGTATGATGTATATAGGCAAGGCATGCTATATATGGAATTTCAGCGCGCAGCATACAGTACACCAGTTTACTTTACACTTTCTCATATAGCACTATATTTCAAGAACTAGAGGGCAGATTTGGCTCAAATTTTCAAAGTACGTTAGGTTTACGTAGGTATGCTATGTACAAAATTTTAGCGCACAAACTACAGTATGCTGATTTTTTTACACTGTCTTTACAATGCTTAATCTTTTACCAGTACTTGTCTAATGATGCCATTAGGGGTTATTTTTGTCCAAAAATGAGCAATCGGTATTGGCGAACATTGCTCAAATTTAATTATCATGTAATTTTGAGCTTCTCAAAGTTTATCAGAAAATACCTGAAAAAGGGCGATCTTTGCCTGCTCTCCAACTTGTAGAAATTTTTGAGCCCTGAAGCTATAGGTTTTACTTTACAAACCTCCACACAAAATTCAATTATGAAAACATAAGTTCATCCATGTCATCAGTATTGATATAAAAATTTGCAAAGTTTGGAATATTTTTTGTAAAGCTAAGAAAATGTTTTGTGAAATTTGGAATATTTTTTGTAAAGTTTGGAATATTTTTTGTAAAGTTTGGAAATTTGTTTGTAAAATTTGGAATTAATTTTACATGCTTAAGCATAGTACTTTTGCAAAGTTTGGAATATTTTTTGTAATGCTTGGAATATTTTTTGTAAAACTTGGAATATTTTTGGTAAGTTTGGAATATTTTTTGTAAAATTTGGAAAATTATTTGTAAAGTTTGAAATATTGTGTATCTAATCTGCATTTCTCAAGCATTGTTGAAAGTATTTTATATGCTCTGTGCAACTCATGCTCCTGCTTTGCACCTGTAAGGATCAATTTTCCGCAGGTGAACAGCAAAAATGTTATATTTCTGAATTTGTATATTAAGCCAGGAAACAGTTCTACTTCATACATGCATTTTCTTTTCACCATTTCATAAAATATGCAAAGATTAATGCGGAACCCTAAATTTGCCAAACCTGCAAACATATGGGGTTTCACCATTGAATCATCACTTCTAGCATTTAATGCATCTACAGCTGCTTGTATAGCACTTTCACCATCTTTCACTGTTTTAGCTCCAACACATACAATTTTACCCGATTCGAAAATCACTAATGTTGCCTGAGGTAGTCAAAATACAATTCCTGGAAATCTCAAATAATTGTATTGTGCAGTAGTCAGTAAAATATTTTGTATAGCTACCATTTTTCTATAAATACTTCTTGATAATTTATATTTATACCTAAGACCATGATATTCCAACATCCTTTTACCAGCCTTGTTTCAGGACCAACAAAGTCAGGCAAACCAACATTTGTCAAGCAATTAATTGAGAATAGAGCATGCCTGATTGATACTAAAATCAAAAAGATTTGGTGGTGCTTCATGGGAAACCAGCCTCTTCATAAAAAATTAAATGATGTTTTGTTCATAGAAGGGCTTCCTGATTTTAATTACCTAAAACAATTCAGTCATATGCCTCAACTTCTGATTATTGATGATCTTATGCAACAGAGCAGGGGTAATGCCCAGATTGTGCAACTTTTTACAAGGACTTGTCATCATTGAAACATTAGCATTATACACATTGTTCAAAACGTTTTCTTTGATGGTCTGAGAACTTCACGCATCAACTCTGATTATATAGTTTTATTCAAACACCCTGCTGATCAGCTACAGGCACAAATGCTTTCCAGACAGCTCTATCCTGCCAACGCTAAATATTTTCCACAAGCTTATTCTGATTCTGCTTCTCAGCTACATGGTTACCTTTTAATTGATCTAACTCAAAATGCTAGAGATGAGCTCAGGCTTAAAACAAATATTTTTAGCAGGCATCCAACTGTTTATATGCAGAAATCTATAAATACTAGTACAGATATTGTGACAAAAAAGGGAAAAATGTGTAAAGAACAATTAACACACAATATTGGTTGTTTACATCTCCTAAGTCAAGCAAAAAATCTCAAAGAACCGCTATTATAAATACTGCCAGCAAAGATCAAATCCTTTGTCTCTGTGACTGTGCAAACAACTTTCTGAATGGTAATGTTCCTTTTGATAAAAAGGATATGAATAAACTTCGAAGATATCAGAATCAAATAAGATACCTGGCAAACAATAAGCAGGTGACTACAAAACAAAAGAAATATATTATAAAACAAGATGGTGGTTTTCTTCCTCTTTCACTTACTCCCATACTTACAATAGCTGGTAGTTTGCTAGCTGATGCAATAGTTGGTAGTAAATGAAACATACTGAAAAAATTATTTGTATACCTGCTGAAATCAGCGAGTGGACTAAACCTATTGTAAGTATGGGAGTAAGTAAAAGAGGAAGAAAACCACCTTGCCATATTATAATATCTTTCTTTTGTTTTGTAGTCGCCTGCTTTTTGTTTGCCAGGTATCTTATTTGATTCTCATATCTTTGAAGAGAAGTTTATTTAAATCCTTTTTATCAAAAGGAATATTACAATTCAGAGAGTTGTTTGCAGTCACAGAGACAAAGGATTTGATCTTTGCTTGCAGAATTTATAATAGCGGTTCTTTGAGTTTTTTTTGCCTGACTTAGGAGATGTAAACAACCAATATTGCGTGTTAATCGTTCTTTACCCATTTTTTCCTTTTTTGTCGCAATATCTCTACTAGTATTTATAGATTTCTGCATATAAACAGTTGGATGCCTGCTAAAAATATTTGTATTAAGCCTGATCTCATCTCTAGCATTTTGAGTTAGATCAATTAAAAGGTAGCCATGTGATTGAGAAGTAGCATCAGAATAAGCTTTTGGAAAATATTTAGCGTTGGCAGGATAGAGCTGTCTGGAAAGCATTTGTGCCTGTAGCTGATCAGCAGGGTGTTTGAATAAAATTATATAATCAGAGTTGATGCGTGAAGTTCTCAGACCATCAAAGAAAACGTTTTGAACAATGTGTATAATGCTAATGTTTCAATGATGACAACTCCTTGTAAAAAGTTGCACAATCTGGGCATTACCCTTGCTCTGTTGCATAAGATCATCAATAATCAGACGTTGAGGCATATGACTAAATTGTTTTAGGTAATTAAAATCAGGAAGCCCTTCTATGAATAAAACATCATTTAATTTTTATGAAGAGGCTGGTTTTCCATGAATCACCACCAAATCTTTTTGATTTTAGTATCAATCAGGCATGCTTTATTCTCAATTAATCGCTTGACAAATGTTGTTTTGCCTGACTTAGTTGGTCCTGATAAACAAGGCTGGTAAAAGGATGTTGGAATATCATGGTCTTAGGTATAAATATAAATTATCAAGAAGTATTTATAGAAAAATGGTAACTATACAGAAATGCAAATTAGATACATAATATTTGAAACTTTACAAAAAAATTTCCAAATTTTACAAAAAATATTCCAAACTTTATAAGAAATATTCAAAATTTTACAAAAAATATTCCAAACTTTACAAAAAATATTCCAAACCTTGCAAAAGTACTATGCTTAAGCATGTAAAAGTCATTCCAAACTTTACAAAAAATATTCCAAACTTTACAAAAAATATTCCAAATTTTACAAAAAATTTTCTAAGCTTTACAAAAAATATTCCAAACTTTGCAAATTTTCAGATCAATACTGATGACATGGATGGAGTTATGTTTTCATTAATGAATTTTGTGTGGGGGTTTGTAAAGTAAAACCTAGCTTCAGGGCTTAAAAATTTCCACAAGTTGGAGAGCAGGCAAAGATCGCCCTTTTTCAGGTATTTTCTGATAAACTTTGAGAAGCTCAAAATTGCATGATAATTAAATTTGAGCAATGTTTGCCTATACTGATTGCTCATTTTTGGACAAAAATAACCCCTAATGGCATCATTAGACAAGTACTGGTAAAAGATTAAGCATTGTAAAGACAGTGTAAAAAAATCAGCATACTGTAGGTTGTGCGCTAAAATTTTGAACATAGCATACCTACGTAAACCTAACGTACTTTGAAAATTTGAGCCAAATCTGCCCTCTAGTTCTTGAAATATGGGCTATATGAGAATGTGTAAAGTAAACTGGTGTACTGTAGGCTGCGTGCTGAAATTCCATATATAGCATGCCTTGCCTATATAAATCATATCCTAACAATTTGAACAAAATCACAGCATTGGTTCTTTAAATATGGTGCTATGTGAGGAAGTGTGAACTAAAATCCGCATACTGTAGATCACATGCTGATAACAATAAAATGATACATGCAACATAAACCCACCCTACTATGAAAATGTTAACCCAATCCGCCCTCTATTTCTAAGGTTATAGTAATATTTGCGCAAGTGTAAAGTAAATTGGTATACTGTAAGCTACGCGCTAAAATTCTATGCATAGCATGCCTCGCCTCTATACATCATATCCTGAAAATCTGAACAAAATCCAAGCATTGGTTCTTGAAATATGGTGCTATATGAGGAAGTGTAAACTAAAATTGGCATACTGTAGATTACATGCTGATAACAATATGATAACACATGCAACATAAACCCACTCTATCTGAAAATTTTAACCCAATCCGCCCACTATTTCTAATGTTATATCACTATTTGAGCAAGTGTAAAGTAATTTGGTATACTGTAGGCTGCGCGCTAAAATTCTATGCATTGCATGCCTCGCCTATGTGCATCATACCCTGAAAATCTGAACAAAATTTAGCCATTGGTTCTTGATTTACGTTCCTAAATGAGGAAGTGTAAACTAACATCGGCATACTGTAGATTACATGTTGATAACAAAAAGATAACACATGCAACATAAATCCACCCTACTATGAAAATTTCAGCCCAATCCGCCCTCTATTTCTAAAGTTATATCACTATTTGAGCAAGTGTAAAGTAATTTGGTATACTGTAGGCAGCGCGCTAAAATTCTATGCATTGCATGCCTCGCCTATATACATCATATCCTGAAAATCTGAACAAAATCCAGCCATTGGTTCTTGATTTACGTTCCTGTATGAGGAGGTGTAAACTAAAATCGGCATACCGTAGATTACATGTTGATAACAATAAGATAACACATGCAACATAAACCCACCTACTATGAAAATTTCAGCCCAATCCGCCTTCTATTTCTAAAGTTATAGTACCAAATGAGAAAGTGTAAAGTAAACTGGTATACTGTAGGCTGCGCACTGAAATTCTTTGCATAGCATGACTCGCCTATATACATCATGTCATGAAAATTTGAACAAAATCCGGCCATTGGTTCTTGAATTATGCAGAAGTGTAAACTAATGCTGGTATACTGTAGGTTGCGCGCTAAAATTTCGTACATAGCATACCTAACATATACTCAACAGACTCTGAAATGTTTAGTCCGATCCGGCCGCTGGTTCTTGAATTATAGCTCTTTCAATTTTTTCCCAGGGAAATTCCCACCCCTGGAAATTTGCCCCTCCCCTGGCCCTGGGCTTGCGTGCGCCCCCTCCCCGAGCAGGTCGGGGCAGGCCCCTATGCTACAACACGACCTATGCTGCAGCATTGCTCCCTGAGAAAAGTCAGGGAGCAGATTCTGACCCCCTCCGCCTATGCTATAACATAAGCGATGTTATAGCTTTGCCCCCTAGGGAGACACGGTATACAACTGACATCATAAGATTAATTGGCTGTGATAGTGCTAGTCTGTGTATGTGTGTAGTTATAGATTTATTCCGGATTGATCAAATATGTGTGTATGTATGTATGCCCCAGAGCTTCAGCTGGCCCATCAGCATGCGCTAATGGGCGACTGGGCAGCTATTGAGTGTGCTGCTACCCATGCAGCGCAAAAAATATTCCCTAGTGAGGAAGCAAATCTGCCAGACCATCTCAAATAAAAGTGCCTTCTAAAACCATCTACTACAGGTTGAAATGCGAGCAAAGCGCCAGCTTCCCATAACAACGAGCATTCAACTTGACTGCATATAATATCGCATTGTGTGCTATATTACCTGCAGTCTAGGCCGCTGGTTTTTGACTGCATATAATTTTACGTTGTGTGCTATATTACCTGCAGTCTAGGCCACTGGTTTTTGACTGCATATAATTTTACGTTGTGTGCTATATTGCCTGCAGTCTAGGCCGCTGGTTTTTGACTGCATATAATTTTACATTGTGTGCTATATTGCCTGCAGTCTAGGCCGCTGGTTTTTGACTGCATATAATTTTACATTGTGTGTTATATTACCTGCAGTTGACTGCAAATAATTACTGCCTGCAATACATGCTTGATTGATTTGATTTAAAGTCATAACTATAGTAAATTCTTTAGATTATCTTAATATTTTTAAAAATTGTACCTGCATTTTAATATTGCAACACCAAACGGAATTTTCCTCAAATAATTAAAAATGCTCCAATCTCATTTTGTTGAATAATGCATAGTTAACTATCTCAAAAAAACTTAAAGAATGATCAATAGGTAGATGTTTCCATACAATGAAAATCAACTATATGTAGGTAGCTACATGTCTTTGTACATTAGTAATGTTAGGGGTGATCCCTTCTCTGTTTCAGACTCAAAGTAAAGTCTGTTATGCACACTATTGCAACAGTATATAAAATTATGCATATCCACAATGTCGTGGGTTCCCTGCATACGTATTGTTATGCACCAACTTATATGTTTATTACATAGGTATAAAAAAATAAAAAACAGAGGAATATTTATTTTACGGTAGGTTTAATTGTGTCAGCTTATCACTGTAATGTAGAGCATGAATGATTAAATCGTAACACGTAAAGCTGTTATCTACATAGTTAACAAGCTGTTATTTTAGCATGAAGCATGTAGATATTTGGCATTTAGTGCATGTATAGTTAGTAGTCGACAATCCAGCAGCCAGCGTCCATCGTAATAGAAAAAGGCGGAGTCAACGGAAAGAATTGAAGAGAGAAGATAAAGAGGGTCCGCCGAGAGCGAGAAGAGAGGGCGGACCCAAGGATATTAGTGACGATTTTCTGAGGGCCTGGGTTTTTAGTTGTGTTCGGCCCGTTAGTTGTTTCCATATAGTAAATTGGGCTGTGGATCTGAATATATGTACGAATGTTACGTAGACGTGACATCACCAAAGCAATGCGTAACAGCTCAAAATCTCGTCTATAGTCTGTTTCACATAACTTCGTGCATAAATTCTGAGAATTTTAATCAACAGTAGGTAGAAGGTTAAGATAATTATATATCAAATCAATGCTATAATCGCAATCTGTCAGCTTATTGTCGGAAATACTTTTAAAATTAATGAACGAAGTTGAGTGAAACAGATTACAGGTACTTAATTGGCTACTTTAGAAGGAGTCGATGGCCATTCATTTTGGCGTATGAATATCGTAAATGTGTAAAAAACGCAAATTGGCCAAAAAACTAGGGAGAAGAAGGAGAACTTTCAGCTTCTAAATGAATAAGGAAGGTAAATGATTTTGCACGCACGTTTAGCTTTTGCGTAGGTTTTTAACTGATATTTATAGTACTGTATTTATATCCTCTAAGCATGGACTTTGGTCAGATAGAGTATGGTTGCGCTGTGTTCGGATCTGCTCATCCGGAAAGGCTTATTAGTTTAAACTAGAGATCGACCGGGGCCCCGGCCCCGGCAATCCCTGGCCATTTTTCAGCATCCCCGGCCGGGGCAAGATCAAAAAATGGCTGGGGCCGGGGAAAAATTTTAGTGTAATTCGTATTTTGTACAAGCTGTGATACTGGCACTTATTTATCAATGAGCAAGTGTTGATTTTGAGAGCTGTACTGATCAGACCATATGTATACTTACTTAGTCCTTGTTATAACATTGCTACTGTGTATAAATGAGCTTTTACTGAATAAATGTTCAGGAAAATCTACATGTTTTTGATTCCTCCACCCAAGCCCGTAGCCAGGATTTCTACTCAGGGGGGGGGGGGGCTGCTCAGTGAACCTAATATATAAAGCAGTGACGCTTAAAATAGCATACTTGACGCAGTAATAATCAGGCATACGTGTATTACATAATATTTTATTGACGAAAGCAATGCAACACGTCTGCTTTGACTAGCCGAAAATCTCAATGACTTCTTCTGTATCAATTTTTCCAGCTTCATCAAAATGAATGGCCAATATGGCCAAGTTAGATAGCCGATCTGTAGTCATGCTTTGCCTGTTGTCTGGCAAAAATACGACCCAATGCGCCCAACGATCGCTCTGCTGTTGCTGTAGTTACCGGCAGTGTTAGCAAAATCTTCAACAACGTTGATGTGATCGGGTAGAAGAGATCTCAAAAAATTTGTTCATTTTCTAGCTGAAATGCTTGTCCAGTTAAACCGTACACACGCATATATACATTACCGATTGCTATCGTTTGGGACGGGGCGATATACCTAATCGAAAATACGAACGCTGCTTGCTCAAAAATACAATTTTCCTTCGGGGCACACGCCCGCAACTTCGCGGTTGCGAGCTTTCCAGTCGCCTAAACCTGCGGCGGGCGACAGACGGGATCCCCACGCGAATTCCGGTTTCGACGCGATTTGTCCGATCTAGGAGCGTCAGGACGCTTACACATGAGGAGCGTCAGTTGCGTCGAACGCTCCGGCGCTGATGCTAACGAGCGTCGATCGTCGCGGAGGAATAATTCGCGCATAATTCTGAGCATGCGTGGCCCCCTGGCGGACGGCAGTCAGTTTTGCGTTGTTGTTTATTTAATGCACGTAGTATACTAATGACAAGCTAAATGAGTTTGATGCATTTTTAACAGCAAATGATTTCGATATCGTGTGTGTGTGTGAATCCTGGTTAACTCCTAGTGTATCTAATGGCTTACTTTGCAAAATTTAAACCGTTTTAATGTGTAATCGCTCCGATAGGATCAATCGAAAAGGTGGAGGTGTTTTTATTCTTTCAAAAAGCACTTTCAAAATCCTACTTGCCGAAAGTACCGGAAAATCTTTTCAGTGAAGAAATAGTTATTGTTGATTTCATTGGCGTAAGCTCCAAGATTCGTGTAAGCTGCTCTTTTTACAGGGCGCCGGATTATGATTTCTCCCACATGAGAATGCTTTGCCGTGTTATAGAATGGGCCTCTCTAGAGGCAGTATCCTTTTGCTGCATATTAGGTGATTTAAAATTTTCCCAATGTAGACTCGTCTAGTTTTATTCTACCTTTCGGAGTCCTAATAAACCGATCTTTTTGCGAGTGTATGCTTTCTCTATCTTTTAGTCAAAAAGTTTCTGAACCAACACACGGTATGCATATTTTAGATGTTATTTTTGATGCCCATTCTATCGAAAACGTTCGAAGCTCAACCGCATCCGTCTTTTCTACTAGTGATCACTCGAGTTGTTACTTTTTCTCTTAAATGTTCTATCTTGGAAGAAAAAGTTCAGCTAAACTTAATTTTCGCAGAGCAAATTATGATCAGATTGCAATTATTTTTGTCCGCAATTTCGTGGCCTGACATTTTTTCGGATTGCGTTACTTGTGATGATTTCTACAACAAATTTTTGTCTGTTATAAATCCTTTAATTTCCCAGCATGTTCCAAAATTGAAGCTAAACCTGCAACTGTGAACAGATACCCAATGAACATAAGTAAAAGCTGGTTGCTAAAAAAACTGAGGCTGTGGCATGTTTATAAACAGAGAAAAACGCCTGAACTCTAAAGCTGTTTATAATAACTGTGCAAAGTTATTAAAGGCCGAAATCTATAAATTTCACTCTTCCAAAGAGGATAAACTTTATTAAATCTGGAAATTTGAAATTCTTTCTATAATTTTGTTAATTCTCGTATTAGTGGTGAAAGAACTATTCCAATTTTAACTGATGGCGATCGTGTGATTGCTTCTACTGACAAAGATAAGGCAAACGTTTTTAGCACACTTTTTGCTTCAGTCTTTAGTGTTCCTACGCAAACGAATTTTGGTCTTATTATTGCTTGTGCACAGCCAAAGTTATCAAACATTCGTTTTTCTGATGATGTCGTTTTTTCTGCTATACGGAAAATTAAACCATCATTATCGATTGGCCTCGACGGACTTTGCGCATTTTTTTGTGAAAAACTTGCTTTTGTACTTACCCAGCCCTTAACCACTATTTTTGAAATATCTTTCAAAACCCATTGTATTCCTGCACTGTGGCGCACCGCTAATGTTGTTCCTGTGTATAAAAAGGGCGACCGGAGTGATGCTAAAAATTACTAAAAATTAAAATTACTTACGAGGAGCGTCAGTTGCGTCGAACGTCCGGCGCTGATGCTAACGAGCGTCGATCGTCGTGGAGGAATAATTCGCGCATAATTTGAGGATGCGGGCCCCTCGCGGACGGCAGTCAGTTTTGCGTTGTTGTTTATTTAATGCACGTAGTATACCAAATAAACTAAATGAGTTTGATGCATTTTTAACAGCAAATGATTTCGATATCGTGTGTGTGTGTGAATCCTGGTTAACTCCTAGTGTATCTAATAGCTTACTTTGCAATTTAAACCGTTTTAATGTGTATCGTTCCGATAGGATCAATCGAAAAGGTGGAGGTGTTTTTATTCTTTCAAAAAGTACTTTAAAATCCTACTTGCCGAAAGTACCGGAAAATCTTTTCAGTGAAGAAATAGTTATTGTTGATTTCATTGGCGTAAGCTCCAAGATTCGTGTGTGCTACTTTTTTACAGGGCGCCGGATTATGATTTCTCCCACATGAGAATGCTTTGCCGTGTTATAGAATGGGCCTCTCAGATACAGTATCCTTTTGTCATATTAGGTGATTTAAATTTTCCTAATGTAGACTGGTCTAGTTTTATTCTACCTTCGAGTCCTATTAACCGATCTTTTTGCGAGTGTATGCTTTCTCTATCTTTAGTCAAAAGTTTCTGAACCAACACACGGTATGCATATTTTAGATGTTATTTTTGATGCCCATTCTATCGAAAACGTTGAAGTCAACCCACCTTTTTCTACTAGTGATCACTCGGTTGTTACTTTTTCTCTTAAATGTTCTATCTTGGAAGAAAAAAGTTCTGCTAAACTTAATTTTCGCAGAGCAAATTATGATCAGATTGAATTATTTTTGTCCGCAATTTCGTGGCCTGACATTTTTCGGATTGCGTTACTTGTGATGATTTCTACAACAAATTTTTGTCTGTTATAAATCCTTTAATTTCCCAGCATGTTCCAAAAATTGAAGCTAAACCTGCAACTGTGAAAAGATACCCAATGAACATAAGAAAGCTGGTTGCTAAAAAACTGAGGCTGTGGCATGTTTATAAACAGAGAAAAACGCCTGAATCTAAAGCTGTTTATAATAACTGTGCAAAGTTATTAAAGGCCGAAATCTATAAATTTCACTCTTCCAAAGAGGATAAACTTATTAAATCTGGAAATTTGAATTCTTTTATAATTTTGTTAATTCTCGTATTAGTGGTGAAAGAACTATTCCAATTTTAACTGATGGCGATCGTGTGATTGCTTCTACTGACAAAGATAAGGCAAACGTTTTTAGCACACTTTTTGCTTCAGTCTTTAGTGTTCCTACGCAAACGAATTTTGGTCTTATTAATGCTTGTGCACAGCCAAAGTTATCAAACATTCGTTTTTCTGATGATGTCGTTTTTTCTGCTATACGGAAAATTAAACCATCATTATCGATTGGCCCTGACGGACTTTGCGCATTTTTGTGAAAAAACTTGCTTTTGTACTTACCCAGCTCCTTAACCACTATTTTTGAAATATCTTTCAAAACCCATTGTATTCCTGCACTGTGGCGTACCGCTAATGTTGTTCCCGTGTATAAAAAGGGCGACCGGAGTGATGCTAAAAATTACAGGCCGATATCGTTATGTTGTATTACGTGTAAGATCATGGAATCTATAATTAACAGTACGATGCAAGCACATTTACGTGAGAATAATTTGATCTCCTCCGGTCAGTTTGGTTTCAAAAGGGTAAATCGTGTGAATTGCAATTACTAAAGTGCAAAAATGAATGGACTAAATTAATTGATGAAAAAAACACTGTTGATGTTATCTACATTGATTTTTCTAAAGCTTTCGACACTGTAGTTCACCGTAAATTAATTTATAAACTGGAAACTTTTGGATTTTCTGGAGATTTATTGAGTTGGTTAACTTGTTTTTTGAGCGATAGGACTCAAAGGGTTGTTATTAACGGTCAGTTTTCGAGCGAAAAATCTGTCACTAGCGGTGTTCCTCAGGGCAGTATACTTGGCCCGATTCTTTTTTGTTTATTCATAAATGACATTAGCGACCGCTTAAATAGCAAAGTTTGCCTTTTGCCGATGACGTCAAGCTTTATAATTTATCTAGCAATCACACCCAACTTCAAGATGATATCGCTAAACTCGTAGTCTGGTCCAAGGATTGCAGTTAAAAATTGCTACTGAAAATGCTACGTGTTATATCTAGGTTTTGGAAATCCTAAGCATTCTTATAGAATTTCTGACCTGACTGTAGAACAGAGTGTAAATTCTGTAAAGGATTTGGGTGTTTACGTATCAAGTAAACTTGATTTTAATTTCCACTATAATGATATAACGCGTAGAGCTTATGCTAGGGCTATGCTAATATCGAAATCATTTGCTTCTAAAAATAAACTAAATATGTCTAAGGCTTTTACTGTTTACGTCAGACCGCTTCTTGAGTATTGTAGCACTGTTTGGAATCCATACCGTAAGACCCATGTTTCAATGATCGAAAATGTCCAAAGGAAATTTACCGTAAAATTATTGGATTTCGGGACTTTCTTATGCTGAAAGACTCAGTTCCTTAGAATTGATAGCCTGGAGATTCGCAGATTGCGTAGTGATCTGTGTATGATGTATCAGATATTGAGTGGTAGATGCGTTTTGCAGCAAGCCGACTTTTTTACTTTTTGTGAAAACAACACGCGTGCTCAAAATTCAATGAAATGTGAATGCACTCCTTTTCGGCTTGATGTTCGTGGGTATGATTTATCCAATAGGTGGATTCACGTATGGAATTCTCTCCTGAAGCTGTTGTAAGATCTCCTAGTGTTGCTTCCCTCCGTGAAAAGTTGAAAAAAGTTGATCTAACGGGGTATTTGCTAGGGGGCGTGTTCTAAGTGCATAATTTATTTAGCCTGCGCGCCTACCTTCGTCTTTTGCACTAATCTCGTATAAATGTACTTTAATTAATAATTTCTTGCTTTTAGAATATGTGATTTTGTATGATGATTCATGTCGAATGTTTATTTATAATTGTATTTCATTGTATATTAATGTTTCTTTTCTTATTGTGTTCTTTTTTTGTGCGACAGAAAATAAAATATTTGTATTTTGTATTTGTATTTGTTGTATTACGTGTAAGATCATGGAATCTATAATTAACAGTATGATGCAAGCACATTTACGTGAGAATAATTTGATCTCCTCCGGTCAGTTTGGTTTCCAAAAAGGGTAAATCGTGTGAATTGCAATTACTAAAGTGCAAAAATGAATGGACTAAATTAATTGATGAAAAAAACACTGTTGATGTTATCTACATTGATTTTTCTAAAGCTTTCGACACTGTAGTTCACCGTAAATTAATTTATAAACTGGAAACTTTTGGATTTTCTGGAGATTTATTGAGTTGGTTAACTTGTTTTTTGAGCGATAGGACTCAAAAGGGTTGTTATTAACGGTCAGTTTTCGAGCGAAAAATCTGTCACTAGCGGTGTTCCTCAGGGCAGTATACTTGGCCCGATTCTTTTGTTTTATTCATAAATGACATTAGCGACCGCTTAAATAGCAAAGTTTGCCTTTTGCCGATGACGTCAAGCTTTATAATTTATCTAGCAATCACACCCAACTTCAAGATGATATCGCTAAACTCGTAGTCTGGTCCAAGGATTGGCAGTTAAAAATTGCTACTGAAAAATGCTACGTGTTATATCTAGGTTTTGGAAATCAAGCATTCTTATAGAATTTCTGACCTGACTGTAGAACAGAGTGTAAATTCTGTAAAGGATTTGGGTGTTTACGTATCAAGTAAACTTGATTTTAATTTCCACTATAATGATATAACGCGTAGAGCTTATGCTAGGGCTATGCTAATATCGAAATCATTTGCTTCTAAAAATAAACTAAATATGTCTAGGGCTTTTACTGTTTACGTCAGACCACTTCTTGAGTATTCGTAGCACTTTTTGGAATCCATACCGTAAGACCCATGTTTCAATGATCGAAAATGTTCAAAGGAAATTTACACGTAAAATTATTGGATTTCGGGGACTTTCTTATGCTGAAAGACTCAGTTCCTTAGAATTGGATAGCCTGGAGATTCGCAGATTGCGTAGTGATCTGTGTATGATGTATCAGATATTGAGTGGTAGATGCGTTTTGCAGCAAGCCGACTTTTTTACTTTTTGTGAAAACAACACGCGTGCTCAAAATTCAATGAAATGTGAATGCACTCCTTTTCGGCTTGATGTTCGTGGGTATGATTTATCCAATAGGTGGATTCACGTATGGAATTCTCTCCCTGAAGCTGTTGTAAGATCTCCTAGTGTTGCTTCCCTCCGTGAAAAGTTGAAAAAGTTGATCTAACAGGGTATTTGCTAGGGGGCGTGTTCTAAGTGCATAATTTATTTAGCCTGCGCGCCTACCTTCGTCTTTTGCACTAATCTCGTATAAATGTACTTTAATTAATAATTTCTTGCTTTTAGAATATGTGATTTTGTATGATGATTCATGTCGAATGTTTATTTATAATTGTATTTCATTGTATATTAATGTTTCTTTTCTTATTGTGTTCTTTTTTTGTGCGACGAAAATAAAATATTTGTATTGTATTGTATTGTATATATATATATATATATATATATATATATATATATATATATATATATATATATATATATATCCTTCTTCTCGATGTCTGTTAGGTGCTGGTCTAACGCAAGAGCTATATCCAGGTTCGATATGCTGGGAAACTTAAGCTCAGATGGAAGTGGCTCCGGCTTAAGCAAGGCAACTGAGCGCGCTGAGGCAAGTCCTGGGCTAGACGATCTGACTAAAATACAGAGTGGGGACACATCGTAAATTTACAAGTTTTTCAGGCTGAGAGGAAGGCTTTTTGAGAAAACATGTAAGCTTGTAAGCCAACACTAGCGGGTCTGTGATAACAGTACCACAGAACTAGATCAATAGCATTAGCATAATACAATATAAATACTCGTATAAGAGCTGCTGTAATACGATTATTTTCATGTTTAGGCTTAGCAAGGCATGCCATATCTGGCAAACATAAAAGCTTGTGAATCTACACAAGCGTAGTCCAAACATGATTGCACGTTTATACACCTAACCAATAAATAAAGCTGTCTGCCATAAAGGCTCCCATACAAGTTCTGACTCACGAGCTCAATGTATAGCATACTTAGGTGAGTTGAATTTCAAATGTGTTTCCGCGCCTTATGAATTGTACGTTTCGGTTAAAAACCATCCAAAAAGCTTGTTTCGCAAATAATTCCAACGTGCCCTTACTCTGTGTTCCAGACAAAAGTTTCTTGACTACTATCTTCGTCCTCGTCCTGCAGGCACACTGGCGATGGGAACGTTCTCCGATTCAGTGCATTCCACGTTGTTGGTAGAAGGCTCAGATACCCTCAATATCCGCTTCTCTAAGGAAATAAATCCGAACGATTCCAGGCCGCGCTTCATTTGCTAAAGATAGATTGGATTAACATACCAGCATCAACAAATATGCAGTGCGCGTGTTAAACTTGTCATATCAGAATTTAGGACTCAGAAGTCGGTTCTGACTTCTGAGTAGGAGTGAGAGACCAATTTTACATTATCTTTAGTTTTTACTGCTCTGTTTAAAAGCACTGCTCGTTTAAAAATTCCTGCGAGAAAATCTTTAGGCTTTAGCTAGAAAGAACGACTGAAAAAACCTCATTGGTCTGAAAAGGACGCCATAAAATGGGGAAAAAACATGGTTATTGGTTATCATTTCAAATCTGCAAAAACAATCGAACATACAATACAGTATTTAGGCACTCAATCCACACAAGCTGACCAGCTGTATATTCTACCTGCTATCGTTAAAAGTCTTTTCGACGATTTCATGCCAATTCTGTGTATAAAAATTGTGCTACGAATGTCTAAAAAATTAGACTTTTTTCCAGGGATGGCTGCAGCCCCCTGCCCCCCTTCCCTACGGGCCTGCCTCCACCTAACTTATTTAAACTAGATGCTACTTTTAACTCATTCATTCATAGGTAGCTATGGCTAGAAAATTTAGATTTGACAAATACGTTCTATTTCTAGTTGGAAATTGTACGTTTTCAACAAATTTTTTTACAAAAAACACTTACATTTTTTAAATACAAATATACAAATACAAATTTTATTGCAAAGTCAATGAAACAGGTAAAATACACATAAACACGGCAAAATACGAAGAATAAATAATCATCGCTAGTTTCACTGGCTGCAATAGCTCCATGATACATTAAAGCATATTGGTTGGAGCCGAAATTTTTGACTTGAGGTAATCTTTAACCCTGGTCTGAAAGATATTTGCCGAAGAAGAACAAATAATCGCATCTGGGAGAGAATTCCATAGATATAGGACTCTATTTGGAAAAAGAGTATTTTTTAACATCTAAACGAAATTTTTCACCTTTAAGTTTTAAACTATTAACAGCTCGAGTTTTAGATGACTGTGTAAGTGTGAAAAAATCATCAGGATCAATTTGTATATATCCATTGAAAATTGTATATATCATAGATAAATCCAAAACAACTCTACGAAATTCCAGAGAGTCTAATTCTAAAATCTGAAGCCGACATTCATATGGTATATCACTAAATTTAAAAATACGTTTGGTAAAATATTTTTGAACTTTTTCTGTATTTTTTGGGTCACATGCCTTATATGGATTCCAAATAGTTGAATTAAATTCTAAAAGGGGGCGAATAAATTGCTTGAAAGCTAAAATTAATGCTTCTGTATTCTTAATCTGAAATGATCGAAAAATAAGTGATAATCGAAAGTAAGCGTTTTTGACTATATTTTTTATATGAGGAGAAAAATTCAAAGTTTCATTTAAAGTAATACCTAAATCCCGAACCCCAATATTAGTAGGAAGAAGTTTTTTATCATTTATAAAATAATCAAAGCGAGGATTATTATGACTAAATTAAAGGACTTGACATTTAGATACTGATAGGGGTAATTGCCATAACTTAGACCATTTGATAATATCAGTAAGAAGTTTTTGTAAAAGAAAAAATCCACTGATTTAGCATATATTTTAATATCATCCGCGAAAAGCATAATTTTTGTTTTTTCACTAATGCAAAGGTTTATAATATCATTAATGTAAAGTAAGAATAAAACAGGTCCCAGGACACTCCCGTGGAACACCACTAAGTACATTTCCCGGTAGTGAGACTGTATTATCAAGCTTAACACTCTGAGTACGATTAGTCAAAAAATCATGAATCCATTTTATGAGATTATCACACAGTCCATGCTTAAATAATTTAAAAATTAACTTTGAACTTGAAACGGAATTAAAAGCTTTCTGAAAGTCCAAATAAATTGAATCGATTGTATCTTTTTATCTAAATTTTTGATAATATAATCAGTGTAACAAAGTAGCTGTGATTCACATGATTTTTCGGTAAAAGCCGAATTGGTATTTTGATAAGAGATTGTAATGCAAGATATACGTCATGATTTTATCATTAATTATATTCTCCAATAATCGGCATGAAACACAAGTAAGTGAAACAGGTCTATAGTTATCAGGTGAAGCGGGGTCATTTTTTAAAAATGGGTACTACAAGAGCATGTTTCCAGATTTTAAGTAACTTAGAAGTTAAAAGAGATATTGAAAATATCTTTTTTAATGGATTTACTAAAGAATAAGCTAGTTTTTTAAACAAAATTGGTGGAAGATTGTCAGGTCCAACTGAAAAAGACGATTTCAATTTCTTAATAGATTTTAAAACTGATACATCATTAATATAATCGATAAAAGTCAAATTTAATTTGCTAGATACATTAATATCAATATTGTCAGGACAAAAACCATTATCAATAGTGAAAACTGAGCAAAAATGTTTATTAAGTAATTCCGCTTTTGCATAGGAATCGAATTGAAAAATATTATTACTATCTTTTAGAGGCGGAACAGACTTGATTGTTTTAGTTTTACTCTTTACATACGAGTAAAATTGTTTCAAATTACCATTTTAAATGAGATTTCTTTCATAAAGTTCAATTTTTTTATGAACAGCAGCAGTATATTTATGAGAAGCAGTGCGATAATTAAGTTTGTTGGCAATAGATTTATGTTTTTTGTATTTTCGCCACATGTAATATTTGTGTTTGAGTGATTTTCGGATCTCCTTAGATTGTCTCTTACCGATAATTTTTTTGAAGGGTATAAAGCATTCAATACCAAAATGAATTATGGACAAAAACTTACCATAGAAGTCATCAACTGTAATACAATCAAAAATACTTGTTCCCATAAAATGCTGTCAAGAAATAAGGCAAAATCATTGTAATTACCAGATGAATAATTTCTGACAGGAGATTCCTGTTTCCTGTTTGAATCGAGCATTAAACAAAAATCAATCTGATTATGATCACATGAATCCGTAAATGGGGGTAAAACATTAATTTTAAAGCAAATATTTTCACAATTAGTAAAAATTAGGTCAGTTAAATTTTTATCTCGAGTGGACTCAGTAATGAGCTGTTTAAAACCTAGCTTACTTATTGTATTCCAAAATATTCGACTTAACTTATCAGTAGAGCTGCACGCGGGTACCCGAACGGGTACCCGAGTACCCGGTACCCGGGTAGAAAACAATTTTATTACCCGGGTACCCGGGCATACTCGGGTACCCGAATCCCTCTAATGTAAAATGGAAAATTAGCACTGCAGTTATGCAATATGTGCTAAGAATTGAATTAGAAACCTAGAAACATTGCTTCTAAAGTGCGACTGAATCACAATGTAAATGTGATTTGATATAATCAACCATAAAATGTTAAATAAGCGAGTCTGTTAATATTTCCTATAATCACAATATATCGCGCTTACCGTCTGAGGCATATTCTATTATTCAGCTCTTTAGTTACATTATTTTATTTGTGCCGAATTCTTCTTTTTCTTCATTGTAAACAAATTTTAACAAGAAATTATCTGTTAGCGACGCTTTTTTATAATGCATTCATTTCTGTGACCATTATATAAATTTAAACTGCAACTTTTATTCACATCGTGCGCGCAACTGTTTTAGTTAGACCTGGTTCAAAGCCTATCGATGTTCCAAATGCAGTCAGCCATAGGCGTAGCCAGGGGCATTAGGGGTACCTGCCCCCCCCCCGAAATTTTTCAGAAAATATTGTTGATTTTTTTGTTGCAATAATGTATGTCCAGAAAATTGAGTTCAAAAAGGCAAAAACGTCAGAATTTTCCGCGCCGAGTCATTATTATTTATTGCTATATAGATCCAACAAATTTAAAAGCTTGAATCAGCTAAAATAATCCAGCACTCCACATCACTTTAGTAATTTAATGCACTATTTGTTCGTTGAATGAAACTGCGCATGCTTGTTGAGCATGATAGTAAAAGTGCGAAAATGATTGTGAACCAGTTTGTCTATTCTCTGCTTTGTTTGTCTTTTGTGTACCAGTTTGTCTATTCTTTGTTTCGTTTTTCTTTTTTTACAAGGACACATAATCCTATTTTAATTGGAAGGAATGGCTAAATTTTCTTAAGTTTTTGCGCATTTCTTGTTCTATGAACTGCATTTTGTAAATTAGAAGGCCACAAATGGGCATGAAAACGGTAAGAACAAAATTTTCATGGATACATCTTTCTATATCTCATTGGCAGCGACCCGTTGCTGCGCTATGTACCTAGCAGAGGTTAGAGCTGCACGCGGGTACCCGAACGGGTACCCGGGTATACCCGGAGTAGAAAATAGTTTTACTACCCGGGTACCGACGGTGTACCCGGGTATACCCGGGTACCCGAATCCCCTAACATAAAATGGAAAATTAGCACTGCAGTTATGAAATATGTGCTAAGAATCGAATTAGAAACCTAGAAACGTATTGCTTCTAAAGTGCGATTGAATCTAAATGTAAATGTGATTTGATATAATCAACTGTATGTTGTTAAATTTAATGACTTAAATTTCTTTAATTGCATACGAATTCTTCAGATCGAAGCCTTGATTCTATTTAATCTTGCATTAATTTTTCAATAATTTTAGTGCTTAAATATCACTTTGCCCTATACCTCACTGTCAACCAGTGATCGTACGGGAGACCCTGACCCCGACCCCGAAAAACCCCGGCCTTAACCCGGACCCCCGACCGGGGGCAAGATTTTTCGAGTTGGGGTTGAATCTTTTTTCGGGGGTGAAATATAGCATTTTATTCTTTGGAACATAGGAGGATTGTATAAATACCAAATAAAGTCGGAACAAGGACGATTCATTCACGAGCATAATGAATATGTTAAACTCTACACTTGCGGTATTTCATAAAATGAACGCCTAGTCGCCGTGTTTTTAACACTTACATACATGTTCGCATATTTATCACCATAAAGTGCGCCAAAATTACTGACACACGGAATCATAGGCGTAGCTAGGGGGCACTGGGGGCACATACTCCCCCCCGAAATTTTTCAGAAATTATGTTGACTTTTCTGGCGCAATGTGTCCAGAACATTGAGTTCAAAAAGGCACAAACGTCAAAATTTTCCGGCGCTTCGCGCTGAGTCATTATTATTCATTGTTATACAGATCCGATGAGTTCAAAAGCTTGAATCTGTTAAAATAATCTAGCAATTCGCATCACTTTAGTTATTTAATGCACTATTAATTCATTGAATGAAACTGCACATGCTTGTTGAACATAATAGTAAAAGTGCGAAAATGTTTGCGTACCATCTCTGCTTTGTTTATCTTTGTTTACAAGAATGCATAATTCTATTTTAAATGAAAGGAAAGGCCAAATTTTCTTGTGTTTTTGCGCATTTTCTGTTTTCTGAACTATTTATTAAGAAGGCCACAAATGGGCCTGAAAACGGTAAGAACAAAATTCTCATTGATACATCTTTCAATGACTTATTGGTTGCGACCCGTTGCTGCTTTCACTTAGCAAAGGTCGAAAAACGCATTTCAGCTCAGAAGTTTTGTGCAGTGTAGGAGTTCATCAATTTTAAGTTTTTTGGGCTTAATCCAGAACCGAGATTTTGCCGATTTGCGAAAATGTTAACGTTACTAATAAATTAGAGTGCTTTTTACAAAATTTTCCGGGGTTCTGCCCCGGACCTCGCTGGGCGCTTGAGCGCGCCACCCCAGACTCCCAGCCGTACTATCTCGTTTTACACGTGCAAAGAGATATTTAGGAGGACAGAAAAGGTAAAAGGATTAAGAATTTTTAAAATTTCTGGCGCTCCGCGCGCAATTAGTTTATCTTTTCTGTATGATTAAAGCGGTATAAATTGAGTTTGAAGAGTAAAAACGTCAAAATTTTCCTGCGCATAGCACCGCCGATGATTGTCTTTCTTTTTGTAAAGCTCCAGCATTGCGTTTAAAAGCCTGGATCAGTCAAAATATCTTCATACTAAGTTTATAATTCGTAGTTTTCCTGTTCTGCTCTGTCAGACTATTAGTATTCAGTATTCATATATCTATACAACATGTTAAGGGCGGTAAAAAATGACTGAATTTCTTGGTGTTTTGCGCCGCTTATGATTTACGAACTGTTTGTCAATAAAAAGGCCGTAAATTCTACATGAAAACGGTAAAAATTTCGAAAATTTTCGGCGCTTCGCGCCGCTGGTTCCTCACAATCAGTGCGCCATAGAATACCGTTAAGAAAAAACTGTGGAAGAATGCGAAAAAGCGAGAGCGATTAGTGATTAAAATTGAAAGTAATGCTATATTGCTAAAACCATGTTTGAACTTGGAATGAAAATAAAATCTTGAACTTAACCAGCTTTATTAGTATTCTCTATAAGCAAGTGAAGTATCGTTTTTATCCTTTTTAAATTGGTATGTAATCATGCAATGTTAATTGTTAATCTTCAACCCCAACTCCGACCCCGACGGGGTGAAGATCTGACCCTGTACGATCACTGCTGTCAACCGAAAATAAACAACGTTCACTGCATTCTCTTTTACCTAAGGTCCTACCCGGGTATACCCGGGTACCCGGGTACCCGAATTACCCGGTACCCGGGTAATGAAATAGCCGGGTACCCGGGTAGTAAAATTTGCAAAGTGTGCAGCTCTAGCAGAGGTCGAAAAACGCATTTCATATCAGTTTGTGCAATGTGAGTTCATCAATTTTAAGTGTTTTTGGGCTTGCTTCCGAACCGAGATCTGGCCGATTTTGCGAAAATTTTAACGTTACCATTTAACATTAAAATGTTTTTTTACAAAATTTTCCGGGACTCTGCCCCGGATCCCGCTCGCTACCTCAGACGTCCCGCAGCCATAAAATCTCGTTGTACATGTGCAACGAGGTTTTAGGGAGAACAAGCCAGGTAAAAGGGTTAGAAATTTCTAAAATTTCCGGCGTTTCGCGCCGACATTAATTTGTCTGCTTTATATGATTTAAGCGGTATAAATTGAGTTTAATGTGCAAAAACGTCAAAATTTTGCGGCGCATAGCACCGCCAGTTACTGTTCTTACTTTTTGTAAAGCTCCAGCATTGCGTTTAAAAGCCTGAATCACTCAAAATATCTGCAGTCAAAGTTAGTAATTCGCAGTTTTCTTGTTAGAAGCTTGAATTGTCAAAACTGTTTTGTATAAGTTTGATAATTTTCTGCTCTATCAGATTATTAGTATTCACAGAGCTACAAAGTATTAAGGGTGGAAAAAATGACTAAATTTCTTGGCACTTTGCACCACCTATGAATTCCGAACTGTTTGTCAATAGAAAGGCCGTAAATTCTACACGAAAACGTTTATGCCCCCGAACCAAAATTCTGACTACGTCTCTGCAGTCAGCTCCAGATAGACTTAGACTCGTTTTTGAATAAAATTTTTATTTCCGGTTGATTTCAAAATTGCTTTTCGTCAATGTGTTTTCCTGCTTCTAATGTTTTAATGAGGCTATGAAGATACAAAACCTACTTCACAATTTTTTGCTTTGAATTATGAAAATGACTTAAATTTCATTAAATGCACACGAATTCTTCAGATTAAAGCCTTGATTCTATTTAATCTTGCATTAATTTTTCAATAATTTTACTGCTTAAATATCACTTTGCCCTAGACCTCACTGTCAACCGTAAATAAACGATGTTCACTGCATTCTCTTTAATCTAAGGTCCTACCCGGGTTTACCGGCACTGAATTACCCGGGTACCCGGTAATGAAATAGCCGGGTACCCGGGTAGTAAAATTTGCAAAGTGTGCAGCTCTACTTATCAGTAGGAATATCTCCTTTTGCCCAGTTTATGTTTGGAAGATTAAAATCACCAAGTAAAACGACTGGGTATGAAACATCAGTAGCTCCAAATAATGAAATCATTATATAATTTCATTACTTGCTAATCTGTATTAGGAGGTCTATAAATCAAAACTATTCTGAAATAATTTGTCGTATTTCTAAAATCTAGAACAACAGCCTCGCAATTATTAAATTCCTCTGGTAATAAAATTTTTGTTGCATTTATTTCTTTTTCACTATAATACATACTCCACCACCCAAAGTTTTTCTCGATCTTTTCTAAAAACGTTTAAATAATTTATGTTAAAAATATCACAATCAGGAATTTCGCTTTTTTAGCCAAGTTTCACAAAAACACATCAAATCATAATCTATTTCAATTTTCTTAAGAAAATCCAATTTGTTTTTTAAACTTCTAGCATTGATCAAGGCACATTTAGTTACATGGCAGTCCTTGCAGCCAGCCTCATGTTATATATTACGATGCTTTAGTCGCTAATGACATTACACGTGTTTTCCGGGACGGCCCACATGTTCAGGGCAAACCACGGTTTCTGAAGGTCGTGAGGTTAATTATAGGCGAATGTAAACTACGCTTCAGAATTGCGTCCGATCCCATAAACTAAATATGTCTCAAATAGTTTCCTAAGGTCCAGATTTGAGGGAGGGGTGAAATCCCAAATTGGAGGACCCTAAAATCAAGTGGTGAACTATTATTAGCTGACTCTATTTTGTTGTACGAGCAGCTTCTTGTGCTTGTATTGTATGAGCTAACAAATTTTTGTAGCTATATTATATAAATAAATTTTTTAACATACACATTTTCGCATACTATGAGTATGTGACAGTGTTTTTTGTACAATGTACCTTTGTATTTACATGAACAAAGATGGTACCCAAAAGTCTTTGTACATTTTGTACCAGTGTTTTTTTGTACACGGTCCGTTTGTGCATGTACAAAGATGGTCCCCAAAAGTCTGTACATTTTGTACACACAAATTTTTGGTTACTATAATATGGTACAGTAGCGATTTTAGTGTGGTAAAACAGGGTCTTTTGACTTTTGATTGTATATTTTAGCTAATTTCTGGGTTTCTAACGCCAAAAATTACTAAAATTGTCTCAAAACGGCGCGGAGCACCCATAAATTTGACATTTTTTCATTCTAAATACAAATTTTGCCATTTTAAAGATATATATAGGACAGACAATTTTTCATATCGGAGCGAAGCGCCGAAAATTTTTGGAATTTCGCACCTTTTTACAGTTTTTATCTTCCCAAAGATCTTTGTACATGTACAAAGATAGTCCTGAAAAGTCTCTGTACATCGGGAAAATCTTTGGCGAATACAAAAAACACTGTTTTGTACATGCAAATTTTTGTATACTTTTATATGGTACAGTAACGATTTCAGTGTGGTAGAACATAGTTTTTACCTTTAGTAGTGTATTTGGCTAATTTTTGGGTTTCTGAATATTTAACTTTTTTCCATTTTTCCATTCTAAGCGCAGTGTTGCTTATTACAAGATTTAATTCGCATATTACAATTTTTGTAATATTTCTGATTTTGTAGTACAAGTTGTTTTAGCTTTCTCAGTCGAGTTTTATGTGTGAATTCCATCAAAAGCTCACAAAAACTTTCGCACTTCGCGCCGAACTAATATTATCAACTAAATTCATGCCGAATTGTCACATTTAGAAGCACGGTTTTTTTGTATTCGGCGAAGATTTTTGCTGATGTACAAAGACGTTTCAGGACCGTCTTTGTACATGTACAAAGATTTTTGAGGAACAAAAAGTGTAAAAAGGTGTAGAATTCCTTATTGCGAATTCTACCATTTTAAAGATTTTCAGGGGAGTAAGCGGCTGCAAAAATGTAGCCGCTTACCCCCTCCCCTGAAAATGGCTGAGAAATATACATGTGACAGGGGCTTTGGGCCATCCCCATTCACGCTTTGAAGCCCCGAACTTCCTTGAAAGTCAGAAAATATTTGACCACCTTCCCCCATTTTTTGGCGAAAAGCTGCGCTTTTTTTGGCTATTTTTATGTGTTTCTACCATCTTTGATCTAGTCGCTAACCCCCTCCTTCTAAAATTGGCGAGGGACCCCTACCCTAGATTTCCAGCCCTTACATGTATACTGAGGGACCCTCATAAAATTTTAAGCGATTACATGCATGTTTTATAGTGATAGTTTATCTATTTACTCTAGCTCACATTCTAAAATAATGTATCACTTCGTGAAATTCTAATAGTTAGGTACACTTTTGCCATACTTAAAAATTAAGTTCAAAAAATTCAAAAGGTTTTCACCAAAAATCGTCTGACAGTGACTTGTGTCTCGGACCCTGAGGGGTAACACCCCTCCCCTCTTATGGGAATATGTGATGTCTCATTTATTACGTCCAATATCTATTGCATCCAATCGCTTCAGCAGCAGTAGCAGTAGCGAAGATTCAAATGATATAGAGTGTGCTAATAGCAGCGACATAGACTTTATTGATGATTCAGACAATGAAACACTGGACTAAACTTGTTTCTTGTGACATAAATAGTAATAAAACTTGATATGAAGAGGCGCACCTAAGTTTGCCCTTGCCATTTACTACTGTATGGAGCAGTCGCTTATTATTGTTTTTCCTATGCCCAACCCAAGTATGTGTCACGCAATAATATTTTTCTTGTCTGACCCCGGCCAGTGCCCGGCCCCGGCCGGGGCCGGGATTTTTGACTGAAGGCATCAAAATTTTCACAATTTCAGCTTGATCTTTCATAAAAGAACCATTTTCAGTAAAAAATTCGAAAATATAAAATTTTTTATTTTCCGGCTTTTTGCTTATTTTTCCATTTTTCGGCGATTTTCCATCTTGGCCATGGAAACGAAATTTCGACTAATGACATGAAAATATCCACGATTTAAGCTTAATCTGTCATGAAAGAACCATTTCAGTGGAAAAAATCGAAACATTATATGTTTCCATTTTCCGGCTTTTACCCATTTTCCCTTTTTTCGGCGATTTCCCATCTTGGCCTTGGAGACGTATTTTCAACTAAATATACCAAAATATCCACTATCTTAGCTTAATCTTCCATAAAAGAACCATTCTTACTGAAAAATTCGAAATTTCAATTTTCCGTTTTCCATTTCCGGGTTTTATCCATTTTCCGTTTTTCCATTGCCACTTTCCGTTTGCGTTTTTACCTATTTTCTATTTTCTATTTCCGTTTACGGGTTTTACCTTTTCCCTGCTCTTCCTCCCGAAACAAAATCCTGGATGTGGGTCTGCCTATAGTACCTACACTTTGCAAATTTTACCACTCGGATCGGACCTTGGATAAGGGAGAATGCAAGGAAAAGCCTCTCCTTTGAGACTGACGGGTCTGGGGCATACCTGGGCAATGGATTTTGGTTCTGGAAGTACCGGGGTCCCTTTAATTGAGGTTGGTTGGTTGATTGGCTAGTTGGTTAGTTGGCTAGTTGGTTGGCTGGTTGGTTGGCTGGCTGGTTGGTTGGTTGAGCGGTTGGCTAGTTTGTTGTTTGGTTCGCCAGCATACATGCACAGTATGGGAATTCTGGGGGTGAAAACCTAAAGTGCCTTTTTTGGGCCCAAAAATGGCCGGTACGCGTTAAAAAACATCGTTTTTTGGCGTTTCTGACGATAGTCTATCCTTTTAGAGCATGATATCATGAAAAAAATTTCGAAAAAAGTCGAATAAATTGACCAATATATCGCTTAAAACATGAATATATGGCCCGAAGCGCCGAAAATTTGGCGATTTTGAGCAAATAGATAGCCAAAAACCCTTAACAAGACACTTTTTCTACCAATTTTCTAGGAAACTTTTGAAAAATCGCCAATTCTGGGGGGGGGGGTGGAAAATTTTTCGCGGGGGTGAAAAATGATTCTGCGGGGGTGAAACCCCCAAACTCCCCAAGATCATGTATGTTTGCCAGTTAGTTGATTGGTTGGTTGGCTACTTGGTTGGTTGAGTGGTTTGCTAGTTGGTTGGTTGGTTGTTTGTTTGGCCACTTGGTTAGTTGTTTGGTTGGGTAGGTGGTTGTTTGGTTGGCTAGTTGGCTGGCTAGTTGGCCGGTTAGTTGCTTGGTTGGTTGGTTGAGCGGTTGGCTAGTTTGCTGGTTGGTTGGCCGGTTACTTGAATGGTTGGTTGGCTAGTTGGTTGGCTGAAAGGTTGGCTAGTCGGTTCTTTGGTTAGTTGTTTGTTTGGCCACTTGGTTAGTTGTTTGGTTGGGTAGGTGGTTGGTTGGTTGTTTGGTCGGCTAGATGGCTGGCTAGTTTGCCGCTTAGTTGGTTGGTAGTTTGGCCGGTTGGTTGGTTGTTTGGCTGGCTAGTTGGCCGGTTGGTTGGCCGGTTGGTTGGTTGGCTAGTTGGTTTGTTGTGCGGTTGGCTAGTTTGCTGGTTATTTGGCCGGTAAGTTGAATGGTTGGTTGGCTAGTTGGTTGGTTGAAAGTTTGGCTAGTTGGTTGGTTGAAAGGTTGGCTAGTTGGTTGTTTGGTTGTTTGTTTGTTTGGCCAGTTGATTAGTTGTTTGGTTGGGTAGGTGGTTGGTTGGTTGTTTGGTCGGCTACTTGGCTGGCTAAGTGGCTGGTTAGTTGGATGGTTGTTTGGCCAGTTGGTCGGTTGTTTGACCGGTTGGTTGGTTGTTTGGCTGGCTAGTTGGCTGGTTGGTTGGCCGGTTAGTTGCTTGGTTGGTTGGTTGAGCGGTTGGCTAGTTTGCTGGTTGGTTGGCCGGTTACTTGAATGGTTGGTTGGCTAGTTGGTTGGCTGAAAGGTTGGCTAGTCGGTTGTTTGGTTAGTTGTTTGTTTGGCCACTTGGTTAGTTTTTGGTTGGGTAGGTGGTTGGTTGGTTGTTTGGTCGGCTAGATGGCTGGCTAGTTTGCCGCTTAGTTGGTTGGTAGTTTGGCCGGTTGGTTGGTTGTTTGGCTTGGCTAGTTGGCCGGTTGGTTGGCCGGTTGGTTGGTTGGCTAGTTGGTTTGTTGTGCGGTTGGCTAGTTTGCTGGTTATTTGGCCGGTAAGTTGAATGGTTGGTTGGCTAGTTGGTTGGTTGAAAGTTTGGCTAGTTGGTTGGTTGAAAGGTTGGCTAGTTGGTTGTTTGGTTGTTTGTTTGTTTGGCCAGTTGATTAGTTGTTTGGTTGGGTAGGTGGTTGGTTTGTTGTTTGGTCGGCTACTTGGCTGGCTAAGTGGCCGGTTAGGTTGGATGGTTGTTTGGCCAGTTGGTTCGGTTGTTTGACCGGTTGGTTGGTTGTTTGGCTGGCTAGTTGGCTGGTTGGTTGGCCGGTTGGTTGGTTGGTTAGTTGGTTGGTCGGCTAGTTGGTTGGTTGCATCATTTTCTCACTTTTTTATTTTCGGGTCGAAGAATTCTACACCCCCCAATCAAAAGCTGTTTTTTCTGGCGCCACCCAGCCGGGGTTCTGAAGGTATCGAAGTGCCTTCTGGCGCCACCCGGTGGCGCCGGTGACGCGGCATTGCCCACCTGTGGTCTGGGGTGGCGCGCTCAAGCGCTCAAGTCCGAGCAGTGTATGGAACCCTCTTATCTTAGTGCTATAAATTGACTGAAAGCTGTTTTCATAAATCATGTTTAGAAGCTGAAGATTTTTTTGTATTTAATCTAAATATTACCCGCATCATTAATAGATTTAAATTAGTTATACCTGTTGCTCATTCTAATTAACAAAAGTTTGATTTCTTTTGCAAGCATATTGCTGTTTGGAACGATCTTCCTGACTTTATTGTTTCTTCCCTAACTTGAACATTTTTAAATATAGGTTAGCAAACTTGGATTTATCTATATATTATGTGGGGCGAGAGTAGAATTTGTCATTCCATTGACTCGCATGTCCCGTTATCAAATCGTAATTCCATCGATTATGTTATGTATCTCGTTGCTTTGTATTTTATCAGTTTGGTGTATTATAATAAATTTGCTGTTGTTGTTGTTGTAAACCATATTATTTTAACAACGTCATTGCGAATTTTTCTATTTCGCCAGAAGTTGTTATATATTTTTTACTTTTAAATGGATATGTAAGCATGTGTCAAAAACACTATTTTTAGGCGTTTCTGAGTCGAGAACTGAAAACGAATAGCCACAAGATCGTTTACTTATGTTCGCATCCCATTGTTTAAGCTTACTTTATGCCTTGTACCACACTTACATGTGAACGGGTCGAAATTCAGGGATGGGGGTCCACGGCCATTTTTATGATCGCCAATTTCGGGCCAAAAACGACCAAAGTTTTTCTAAAAATAAGGGAATCAAATTTTTTAAGGCTTTGGGGGATGGGGGATCAGACGGCTTCGGGTGGGGATTTCCCTACTACACTGTTACATGTCTGCCTTGCACCAATATTATTTTGCATGGATTATTACAATCAACTCCCGAGATTAAGTACGCCAACGGTCCTTTTTTGCACTTCAATTTTTAAGGTAAAATTTGCATTTTAAGCCTAGCCCCGATGAGATATTAGTAAAATATGCAGCCTTTTTTCGAAAATCTTTGTTTACAAGTTACAGTTTCATCCCTTAGGAAATCCGTATTATTGTAATTCAGCTGCGACTAATATTGCTCAACGTCACTAAGATTATTTAGCTTTGTTAATTGTAAATATCGCACTTGTTCGCTCGAAGTCCACTAAACATGTCCTATCCTCCTAATCAGGTAATTATTTATGCCCATTATTGTTAATTTGAAGAATTTGTACTGATTGATGCTCCGCTTTGTTACGAATGTAAGGCTCTGCTTATCAAGCTCTTAAAACTTACTGCAAAAATAAATGTACGTATATAGCCCTGATTTTCCATACAGTTTAGGTACGTACGTATAGTTAATAACAATTAATAATTAATGATTAATGAATAAATTAAAAGTAATTAATTAGCAATCTTATATGGTTAATTTGCTTTAAAAACGCTTCAACACTTAGTTGAATGAATTTTGTACCTATGTGCTATCCAGGCACATCTGGGCTGGGGCACCCAAGATTATTCTTATCCACTATCCTAGTAACACGTATTTAAATCAGATTTCATATAATACCGTACTTGTGCATTGATTTTTAGAAACATTCTCTGGTTTTTAGACCAGCTTTCTAAAATATCGAAATTTACAATTAAAAGCAAATATGTTATTATTACAGCAGACTATATTTAATGTAATCATCCTGATAAGTATTTTTTTATGTTTTCTAAATTTATGTAGTAGGTACAGTTTTTCAAAATTTTTACGAATGTTAAAACAGTGAAAGTGATTTATCGTTGTCTTTTAAATTTTGTATTGCCTTTAGCTTTATCTCGTCTTGAATTTAAGCGCAGTCACACATGATTTACACTACGCTGGTGTCACACCTCAAAGTGTCCGGCCAGACTTTTTGAGGTACCTCAAATGTCTGGGTTTACCTCAAAGTGTGTCGGTCGGACACATGGACCCACCTAAAGTGTCCATTGTATCTAGACTATTAAAAGTGGACTAAACTGAAAGAGTAGTCAATTCCCGTACTAAATGAATAAAAATGTGGAGTTTCTGGGAAATCCGGGGGCTAATCATGCAAATTTTTTTGAAATGCTTTTTTGACCAAAAATTATGGGTACTTGTTGAGAACACTGTTTTTTGACTGTTTGACACTGCTCGTTTTATCTAGGAAATTAAGACCTAAAAAATTTAGAAATAAAGTAAAAAATCTTTAGTTAATTTAAGGAAATGTAGTCAGAAAATTATAAAAAATGGCGCGAAGCGCCGATACATTGACGTTAATCAGTCAAAAATTGGCTAAATACGTGTGAAACAGCAGACTTTTTACGATTATTTTCGAAAAATCAATAATTCTGGAGGTCAGCAGCTATTTTGTGGGTTACTACAATCATAGGTGAGCGGCACTTAAATTCTGGGGGTGCAAGATGTTTTAAAGGTCAAAAAATGGCCATAAAAATGGTAGTATGGCTGAAAAACACCATTTTTCAACGTTTCTCATCGAGCACTATCCATTAGCATCAAAAAATTGCGAAAGAACAAAAAAAATTTTAAACATTGAATTCTGGGGGATATTTTGGTTTCTCGAGGGAGGGTGCATACCCCCAAACACCCACGCCTTACGTACTCGTACACATGCAAAATTTCTCAAATACCTATATCAGCATTACGTTGAATAAGCCGATTAGTCTTCTTCTCATTCAGAACAACAAAAAAATTAATGCGTTAAAGCGTAAGTCAAAGAAATGCATAACAAATGTCACAAGGAAAAGTCAGATGCTTCAGAGCAAAATACAATGTTCGAGGAACAAAAGAGTAAGTGCCTAAAATGCTGTCCTAATTTTGGGCTCCTACATAGGTACATTAGGAGCACGAAAGTGTCCAGAACGATTTTTGTGATCTGTCTAATGAGTATAGAAATTCCGTAAACAAACTTATTCATATGCGTACCGCTTAATTAAATCCAATTCCGTACTACATTGTTGTGTATTATATGCAAAAAACAAATAACAGACGACCCGGACACTTTGAGGTAAAGTCGGGTACTTTGAGGTGGATCTAATATTATCTCAAAGTGTCCGGCTGGACACTTTGAGGTATGATACCGGCAAGCATGTAATTTGCATGTAAATGTTAGCATTTTAAGGGCCATGTCTCTTGTCTTTTTCAAATGCAAATGAATAATATGAGTTTATTTGTTAAATAATGCAGGAGCAATGAGTTTGGAGTTTTCTAACAATTTTTCTCGAGTATATTGAGATTCTCTTCTGAAAAATTTTGAGAAAAAGCGGTAAAGTTTTCTATGTTTAATTGTAAATTTTGTTCTACGTTTCTGGAAAGATGCTTGTTGTCTGTTTTATTGACGAGCTCTTATTTTGCAGCCTCAGAATCCGAATCCACTGCAGTACCCTTATACACAGTCGCAACAACAACAAGTGAGCGGAACTTCACTGTTAGTTATCATTGTTTCGTACGAGTGTTTTTATACGTTTACGATAACTCCGTAAAATCGTTTAAAAAGAAAAAATTTTTACACAATTTATTGAATAAATGTATCGTTTTTGGTGAATAGGTGTCAACAAGACCTAACGTTTCAAACCATACTTTAATTATTATTCCCTACGCAACTCAAACAAGTAATTTTAAGGTGATTGCGATATGCTCTAATTAAGAAGAACTTGTAATAACGATTTTGAACAAATTTAAATGTCAGTATTGATCACCTATCATCATTTAGAACTGTTTTGTTAGACACTTTAAGGTACTACTGATCTTTTAAAGATTACTTCAGGCAAGCATCACTTTGCGAATTACTTGGATTTAACTTCCTAATATAGAATCATATGTATGTACATGCAGACGATCAAAATTTCTGGAAGGGGTTAAACCAAGTTTTGTCAGGAAGTTGAGTAATTTTTTTATTTAATGCCAGATTTTCGTCTTAGCGACTAAGCTTGTGATTTTCGTTGTTCCTTACCCACTCCTTTTTAAACAGTTGTGGTTAAGTTGGTGTTAAAACAAAGAGTAATAGTGTAGGGGCGATGGAATGACTTGGATTATCAAATATGCACGGAATAATGGAGGGAAAATGTGTGGATAAATGAACTGAGCAGTCTACTGCTCTGAAAATAAGTACATTTGCTTTGAATTATACTGTTAGACATAGTTTTACTCTTTTTCTTGGTTCGAACAACGGGAATATTTGTATTCATCTAAAACTGGCCTGAAATGAAGTGGGGTGCTTTTCAAAAAATGACATTTAATATTTATCTCTATATTTCAAAATATCTGTAATATACATAGACTTGCTTTGGATTGGTGTATATGTACTCAAAAATTTGAAAGGGGTATTCAGTTCAATTGTGTCCGTCTTTATACTCTCAGCATTGTAGGACCTACACGAGAAAGCTAACTAAAGGATACTGAATAAGTTCTGATTCTATTTATAATTATGTAGTTGCGCATAAAGTTATTACTTGAAAACCAGAGGGTCGAGAGCACTTCATAGCGTGGAAATATAGTGTAGACCATAGATGCACAGCATGGCCGATCTGGGAGGGGGGCCAAAAGTTAAGCTTTTTCGGACCAAAATAACCTCAAAAACTGGTATGAGCGCTAAAATAGCGTTAAAAGTACGTTATTACACAGTTTTTAGTCAATTAGAAGCACTCTTGAAGAAAATTTTCAATTTTCATCTATTTTTTGGCCTTCGTTTTGCCTCATTTCCCTCAGAAAATTTCTAATTTTTCCATTCTGGGGATCTATATAAACCCACCAAATCCCCCATAAGCATTTCTTTTGTAGACCCCTGAGATGAGATGACCCCCAGATATGAATTTTTGGCATTTTTTCATGTTTTTTTTGTATTTTCGCCTGTTTCATGCCACCCAGATCCCTTAGAATTCGGCTGCTGCCCATGTATGGTCGAGGGTAAGTTGCGTCCTTGAGCTGAAAATATTCAAACGCGTATTAAAATATTTTTCCAACTATTTTATTTTATTTGATTTTTTCGATTCATAGAATATTAAGTAGTCTTTCTAACATTTGCAGTACCCCGGTCCTTATCCTTCGCCCGGTGGTCAGCAGCCTGGTTTTGCGATTCCTGGTCAGCAAACGGGCTATTATAATCCTGGAAATATGCCTCAGCAGCAACAGGTGCCCACTTTTAATCCTTATTCTTCACCCGCCGCAAATATGACCGGTCAAGCGCCTTATCAGCAACAGCCTTATGGCGGTTATCCTCAGCAGCAGCCTAACTACGGTAATCTTTACCCTTAAGACCAGACGTGTAACAGAGGGATGGGGGATCGTCCACCCAAAGTTTGTCGTCCTTTACCCCGACTTTTGGAATTTTTGGAAAAAACTCGCATTTTTTCGATTTTTAGGTGCTTTTCTTTATCATAGGCCAAAACCTGGAAGTCGTTCACCATCCCTACAATGGTTGGGGCCCCCATCATACATGCACAGCATAGGAATTCTGAAAGTGGGTGAAATTATAAAGTGCCATTTTTGGGCCAAAAATGGTAGGTACGCGTGAAAAACATCATTTTTGAGCGTTTCTTACGATGCTTCATGTTTCTAGAGCATAAAAACGAAAGATAATTTAAAAAAACTAAAAAGTCGGAACAAATTGAACAAAGTATAGTCAAAACATGAGTGTAATGGCGCGAAGCGCCGAAAATTTCGCACTTTTGAGCAAATGGATAGCTAAAAACGCTTAAAACAGCAAATTTTCTGCAAATTTTTTGAAAATTTTTGGAACTTCAAAAAAATCGCCAATTCTGGGGGTGAAAACATTTTTCTGGAGCGGTAGAAAACCCCTCCTAAAAGCCTCTTCCAGATCATGTATGAGCCCAACCAAAATTTCGAGCTCTTATGTACATGTATGCAGTGATCGGACCGAGGCCTCGGCCTCGGCAAGCCTCGGCGTTTTTTGGAGCCTCGGCGCCGAGGGCGAAGCTGAAAAGTGCCGAGGCGCCGAGGGTTAAAATCAAATTTGAATAAGTTTAATATATCCGTTAAATATTAACTATTTAGAATGCATCTGCAGTACACAGGCTGTTTCTTACCTATTGGCTTTTCTTATGGTTTTAGGCGCATACCCAGTTACACCAAGTTACATACAGCAAAGTGCCAATTGATATTCATTTGATGACTAAGTTTTATTTCTCATGCTCGCTACATGGATCGGAAAGTACAGTGCAGAGAAAATAATTGTAATATTAAACACTTTATCTAACTAAAATAAATGTTTATATGTTTATTGTTCGTTAGCCAGAATTCTGATTTTAATCTGATGAAGCAGATAATTCATCATCAAAATCTAGATCATCTGAATCAGAGTTAGCCTCATCCATTTCGCCTTGTTGTGCTATCGCGTCATCGTCGTCGTCATCGTTTATCAGATTCTTTAAAGTTACACCATTATAACCAACTGCTTTGAGATTATGCTTTACAGAAAGGAGTTTTTGAACATTTGTCCGTCATTCATTCACCACAGCTTTTCTATTCTTTCACCGCATTGTCGTGAATTATTTTTATTTTAGAGGTTTTGTGTGTCAGTATCACTGATTAAGTATCCTACCGACCTTCCTGCATAACATATAGTTCCTATTTTAACCCTAACGTAGAGCTCAGGCTCGTATACAGGGGAATTGGGGGAAAGTACCCTTTCGAAATGAAATGTGAGAATAATCGCGAAAGACTTTTCGCGCTTCGCGTTGAATTTCACAATGATAATTTGTACAACCAAAAGCGTCTTTTCGCTACATGGATCGGAAAGTACAGTCGCTACATGCAGAGGCGGATTTAAGGGGCGGCCGCTTCCCATCGGCCAAAATATTTGGCGAGATAACGAATGGATATGCAATTTGCAATGATTTTTAGCCGTCAGTGACCATAATTTCTCAAATTTTTCCGGCGCTGTTTCACCAGGGCTTCCGTAGGACTCATAAAAACTCATTTTTTACGAGTACTTTTTGGACCTTTTTACGAGTACTCGTAATAAAATGTATATCTTTTTGTTGCGTATGACATTCTTCGTTAGTCATGGTCTCGTTTTAAATAGCATAATTATGTAATTAATTGCAGATTTTATGCCGCTCGATAGAAAAACATAGAAAGTAGTTAAGAAATGTTTGGGATTTAGTCAACAAGAATTAATAAGCTTCTCAGAAAATTTATAACTTTAAATAAAAATGAAAATAATAATACAATTAATAATAATGATGACGATAATAACAATAATAACAATAATAATTATAATAATACTAATAATAAGAATATTACTAATACTAATAATAATTATAATTATTATTATTACTATTATAATTTATAAACGAAATCAATTAAATCAGATTCAGAGACGTTATGAAGCTAAAAGTATATCAAAGCGTATTATTTCAATTTTCAAATTTAAGAAATCATTCTTAGTTGTCATTAATACGTACATCAAAATATGCAGTCGGCTCTTTTTCTGAAGGAAGTGCGATGGAATTCTAATTTTCAGAAATCTAATCAAAAATGTCTGATTTCGCAATTCATGAAAAAATGTCCAAGTGATTGTAATATTTTTCATAAAAAAGCTGCGAACATTACTAACAAGGGCTAAAGAAATAAATTTCGAATTACGACTCAAGAATGCAGCTTAAGAATCGAATTTTATGGGATTTCTCTAAAACATTTTTTGAAAAATATATTATTTATGTAATGCTAATCTTCTTACCCTTTACATGTGCTGCCAGTATATGTATTATGTAGGTGTGTGCACGAAAATGAAACAAATTGAGAAAAAACAAGAAAACAAGTCAGAAAACTGTTAAACGCACTAGTCTGCCACTTATTTACGAGTCCTATGGACCTCTTTTTGATCCGTGATAATATTACAAAATTTACGAATCTTTTCACTAGTAACATTTGATCGTAATATCTGGTGAAACTGCCCAGCTGTTATTCGTGAAAAAACACTCGTAAAAAGTACTCGTAGAACTCGTAAACTCGTAGCCCGTGGCTCGTGAATCTCACTTTTGGTGAAACGGAAATTTGTAGCACTCGTAGCCACGTACTCGTGAAACTGTCACCGTAACTCGTAACTCGTAGCTTTGTGGTGAAACCAGGCCCTGGAAGCCTCTTTTCTGTTCATGTAGGTTTCCAAAACAATTTTAACAGCAGAAACAACTATTTTTGCATAGTTTTCTCTATTTTCAATAAAAAATTTCAATGTTTCGCATCAAATGCTATAAATACAGGAAATCAAGCAGTAAATCATGCTTCTGAGACGTCTGTCCGCCTTAATTTTGCAAATTTTCGGCGCTTCGCGCCAGATTTTTGTTAAAGTCTTAGAAATTTAAGGATTTTTTCGCACAAAATTGTCGAAAATTCTAAAATTTTAAGAAAAAATATGACTTCAAAAGTGATTTTATGTAAAAGTATACAATGTAAAACACCGAAAAATGCTATTTCATGCGCGTTAAGGGCAAAATTTTGAACCTGTTTTTGACTTTTTTGAAAAGTTTGTATACCGCCCCTCCCGCTACTGAATGGATCAGAAAGTACAGTAATTCTCGCATTCGTCTGCTACCATAAAACGTTCAAAAACTCTTTTTTTGTAAAGCACAATCTCAAAGTAGTTGGTTATAATAGTGTGACTTTAAAGAATCTGATAAAGGCTGATAACGACGATAACGCGATAGCACAACAAGGCGAAATAGATGAGGCTACATAACTTTGATTCAGATGATCTAGATTTCGATGATGAATTATCTGCTTCACCACATTCAAATAAAAATTCTGGCTAACACCAATAAACATTTGTTCTAGTTCGATGAAGTGTTAAATATTACGATTATTCTCTAGCTCATGTACATACAAAATATTCTAAGAGTACTATTTATGGGTATAGGTATATAAGCTTGACTCTCGGCATTACTCCGTGGCCTCGGCCTCGGCCAAGGCAAGGATTTTAAGTCGCCTCGGCTCGGCCAAGGCCGAGGGTACAAAAAGTACGCTCGGTCCGATCACTGCATGTATGCACGTTCGACTGTCTCTATGTTAGAATAAGGCGAAAAAATTGTATCCATAAAAGTAGGAGGCTTTTGAACTAAATCAAACGGTGCTATGTATTTCTTCGAAGAAACAGATGTTGACTTTTTATAAAATGTCAACTTTTCATCTATTAAGGTCAGATGAAATATTACGACGGTATGTACATACAGTATATGTGTATTAGGCCTAATTTGTGCATTAAGACATAACTTCGCATAAATGCTTATTTATTATCGATCTTTTTAATCGGCCTTTTCAATATTTCGTTTCTACGTGGAAAATAAGATATATCAGGACCCAAATTTGACTGAACATATTTTCTGTAAGTGTAGAAAATGATGTCTATAAATCGTAAATTGACGTAGTCTGTGCTTTAGCATTTAAAGCTTTTTTGGGAAGATTTCAGGTCGAAGAGATTAGGAATTACGGAGTTTTGTTTTAACCAGACCTTTTCCTAAATTTGGCTTTACCCGAAACCGGCCTTACTTTGCACCTATTCAAACACAGAGAAACATACAAAAATACTGTAGTTTTAAACTTCTAAAATGGTCATGATGATTATACCTGATCTTGGGGGTTTGGAAGGTTTTCACTTTTGCAAAAAGCTTTTAACCCCTGGAATAATACTTTCACCTTCTCGAGAATTTGCGATTTGCTAAAAAAATCGCGGTGTTTTTGTCATATTTGCTGAATTTTATCGAATTATTTCTTGAACTTTTAAAAAATGTTTCTATCTTCGAGAAGACAGCGCATTTTCAGAAATGCCAAAAATGATTTTTCTGACCCGCATCCATCGTTTTTGAGCCTAAAGCCACCGTTGAAATGATTTTTGGTTTAAGCCCAAGAATTTCTATGTTTGCAGTGCTTGTATGATATTGATTAAAATGAAAATGAAGATGTTTTCACTTGATTAGATCTATCCTATTAGGGGATGTAGTTGAATATTTTTATTTTGCAAATGTTATGTACAACAATGATTGAGTACAGACAATATACTCGATAAGTTATAATTGTATATGCAATTCAAAAATGGCAGCAAAAATATAAAATTGGAGCAAAATGTGAAAAAGCTTCATCTTGATAAATACAAGATGATAAATTTCCTCCGGACGTTTGACAAAATTTTATTCTCGAGCACGTAGATGGCCGTCCTATTTTGGGGACCAACACCAATTTTGGGGGGGACTGCGCTCAAAAAGGCCAAAAGAAACACAAAATAACATTTACAAAGTCCCGGTTTTTCCGACTCTATCCTGGAATTGGGGGGACCGGAAACGCCCCATTCTTCCTTCAGCGTATCACAGTGCCTGTTTATTGAACAAAAAGACTGTGAACTGGACTTAAAACGCGACGCATGCAAAACATTTTTTTTGAGTCAGTTGATAAACGAAGAATCATGAAGGCAACGTAAAGTCAAATAATGGCAAATACAGTATATCATATACTTATTAATTTGATTATTTAATGAAGTAATCAATCATTAACCATTTGATACCAGTTGAAATCAGATGTATGAATGAAAAGTGCGTGCTACTCAGGTGTTTTTATATGCGCCACCATGGCAGTGCAGCTGCTAATGATGTTCTGAAGCCATTAGCGCCATGAAATCCTCATTGGCGCAATGATCAATCGTTTGTTTTATATTATGTACACAAAGCGAGTTTAGCTTTTTTGAACCTCCTCTACCTTGTTTTTACTTTACTCTCCTCCTGCTTCTTTCAACTTTAATTTTTTACTCATTTTATATTTAAAATATGCAAATTTTTTGCATTAACGCTCTGCGCTAATGGCCCAAATTTTTCATTAGCGCGCGGCGAGTTTCATTAGCCGGGCGCTAAAAACTGGTGCTAATTAAATTTTTTAAAAAAAAGTTGTACCCAGCCAGCATTATTTATTTAAAATCCAATCTGCAATTATGGAAGCTATATTGCTGCAATACAAAGTTAATCCTCTATGCCATTTTCCTTTAATTGGTTGAAATACATATAATGCTGATATGTTCTCGGATTTATTCTATCTTTATGGGGTTTTTAGGAGGTTCGCCGTCAGTGGGAAATCTACCGTACTCCGGTGCTCCAATGGCTCCTTATCCTACGTACAATCAACCCCAACAAATGACGTATGGACAGCAGAATCCCACTTACCCGTCACCTAGTAGTGCACCTTCACAGCCGCAGCAATCGGTAAATTGCAATCAGTCTTAGACAGACATGACCAGTCTAAGTATGGGCGAAAATTTCTAGCGGAGGGAGGCTTAAAACCATAGGTGCACAGCACAACATAGACAATCTGAGAAGGTCAGCCGGTCGTGGCAGGGGTCAAAAAATTCAGCTTTCTGAGCTAAATGAGTTTAAAAAATTGATATAAGCGCTAATATACATAGCCTTAAAACGTTACAAAAACAATGTTCTCGTCAATTAGCTTCTTTGAAATAAATTTTCAGTTTTCATTTATTTTTTTCCTTCATTTTGCCTTTCCTCGAGAAAATTTCCCTTTTTTCCATTCTGGGGTTTTTACCCCAACCCCTCACGTGCATGTCTGGTGTGAAACTACCAAAGATCAAGTGTGTATGTTTATGCTTGTTAACCAGCTGCTCACACTCGCGCATGTAAAATCTGATTTGTTTTTCGCTTTATAGAAGTCTTCAAAGTATCAATTTGAATTTTTTAAGTACGCAACACGCGTACATGGGAATGAATTCATTGTGTATTGTTTTAACGAAATTCCGTATTTCCATCTCAAGATGATAATTTAAAGCAACACTTGCAAAAATAATTATAAATTAACGTTATTTTTTTAGTAGTTCTTATGCTTTAATGTTCTTAGATAATTAATTATTTTATTTATTTAGATTTTTCTCATTTATTCCTTCACCATTCTTTTACCTCATGAGTAACAATATAGTTAAATAAGTGTACAGGTAAGGACTTGAGCGATATTTTAGGGCTACCACGGACAAGGCTTTAGTGGTGGTCTCGCCGGCCTATCCGCCAACGACTTATTCTGGTATTGGCACTGGAACTGGATATGGCGGTCAAGGTGAATATTAGTGCTTGTAAATAAGTATTATGTAAATATTGTTATCTCATATGTAGTACTTGAATAAGGCAAGAATGAATCGACCTCTTGCCAAGAGGCTATAAATTTATTGTCATGTATCATGCCATTTTAAGTGTATGAATCTTTTTTATCGTTAATTTATACAGTAATTTTGAGGCAACAAAAGAGAACGAATCCGTTTGATTCGACTCGAGTTGATCCCATTATTAACGAACCCTTCGATTAAAGGCTTCATCTACGTAATCAAACCGCTTTATAAGGAATTCATTAAGTCCAAAATGCGACCTTGACGAATGATAAAGAGCTTGGATTGGAAGATTTGAACCCAAGACCTTCTGAATAATTGAGTTAAGATTTTGTTTCGTAAGGGTCATAGCGGTTGCTCCAATAGAGAGCTCTAAACGCAAGCTTAGAATGGGACCTTAATGACCTCAGAACTTTAACTCTTTGCTCGACTTCAACGTTAACGAGAGCGATAAGTCTGAGCAACTGGATCTCAGATGTCTGATCATTGTTTTTGTTTCGCTTATCAGTATATGTATGTAGAATGTTACGTAATGTATGTGTGTTCGTTATTTACAGCTTCCTATCTTATTTCCAACCTAAGATCGCAGGTTAGTGCTTTGACAGCGTGTTATTGCATTTCAGAGCTACCTAATCTGCGCGAGAATTATACAGCGCCTTATTGTTCTGTCAAATCACATTTTACCATACATATAGGGATGGGGATCCCCGCCTAAAGTTGTTGTCCCCCATCCCCTTAAAGCCAGAGAATTTTAGAGCTCCTTCTACTCCTATTTTTGGAAAAACTGCATTTTTCGGCCGTTTTTAGGCCTTTTTGGCCAAAAATCGGAGGTCCGAGCAAGAATGGCCGGGACCCCTACCCAAAATTTCGAGCCGTTACGTGTATTTTTGCACCCCCTGCAGCCATAATGGTTAAGCAAAACCTCGATTTTAATTATCATTCTTGGGAATTAAACGGGGTGTATTTGTTATGACATCAATTGCGCTTCAAAACAGCTTCAAATTGATCCTGGCATGAACCAGACATGATCTGGGGTGGAGGAGTTCAACCCCCGAGAAAATCCTCACTCCTTCTTAAAGAACTTCCCCCTAGTAATTCGCCGATTTCTCAAAAGTTTATAAGGATTACTTGAAAAATTGCAGAAAAGGTGCTTTTTAAGCGTTTTTAGCTAATCTCATCTGCTCAAAAGTGTCTTGTTTTTTGGCGCTTCGCGCCATATACTCACTCGTTTTAACTACATATTGTTTAACTTATTTGACTTTATAAAATTTTTTTGACTTTTTCGTTTTTATGCTCTAGAAAGATAGAGCATCGACAGAAACGCCGAAAATCAATTCTTCTGACGCGTATCCATTATTTTTAGGCTCAAAAAAAGGCACTTTTAAATTTCACCCACTCCCCCAGAGTTTCCATGCTGTGCATGTATAGTATGAACACAATAAATTCACTGATAAATCGCTCTTATTTTTTTTCTAACGAAATTTGCCAATTTTCCTATAAAATTTTTCATGATCATCAACTAGGGGTTATCATGCATAGGTGGGCGGCGGCACCAAAGCTCTGGGGGGGGGTGCAAAATTTTTGCAAAGGTTACAAAATGGCCTTAAAAATGGCGTATGGCGAGAAAACACCATTTTTAAAGCGTTTCTAATCAAGCACTATCCATTGGTATCAAAAAATTGCAGAAAAAAAAACAAAAAAATTCAAAATTTGAATTCTGGGGAGGTATTTTGGTTTCTGGGGGTATTTTGATTTCTGAGGGGTACGCCCAGGTATGGTTATCATACGAGGAGATATCCTTTATATTTTTAGACTAAGTGCAATAGGAAATTTAAGTTTTTTGGGGTCTCCACTCGGACAAGGAATTCGTCTGAAAGCGTCATGTGCACGAAATCATTTTCGTACCGATTTTTCATTCTCTCGCCATCCACAGTCGGTCTTAAACGTTTGTTGCGCTCTTTCAGTGGTTTTGAAACAACATGAAAAGGTTTCAAGCCTTCTCCAGTGGTAATGAAAGATGCGTTGACAGGAAAGAGTTTCGCTGTGTTACTTCTGAATGTGTTGAACGACATAAGAGCAACTTTCTTTTGGATCGTAATAGCCATCAGTTAGGAAATTTGGACTTTCTGACTACAACACATGAGACCGGTCTTAACAAAATTGCTTAAAATATTCATTATCAGCATTATCAGTCTAGTTCAGTGTATCAGCCACTCATGTTTTACTTCCTTAAAGCTTTTTAGCAATCTAGCGTTTATTGATAAAATTCGCTCCTGAATGACGAGTCTGTTTGAATGTGACACATTTGATGCGGTTGCCCTAGTTACTTTTACCTCAATTACTTTCTGACATTATGTATAAGTTAACACAAAATGTAACACTTCCGGCGCAGGTGGGGCAAAAGGTTATTGGCACCCGGTCTATTCGCTTTATTCTACACTTATATCTATTATATATTTATTGCGTTCTGTAAATTATTCGAAATGCTTCTGTAGACGTATTTTCCCTAATAACAAACTTTCTTCTTATTCTTCCTTTTATACAGATTTATCCTATTTTATTGATTTACGTAGACAAATCTTGCGTATTCCCACGTTGTCTCTTTTTCTTCTCTGTAGATTTAAAATCATAGATATTAGCAGGGTCGCAACTCGCAACCATAGATGCACAGCATGGCCCGATCTGGAGGGGTCAAAATTGAGCTTTTTTGGGGCCAACATGTCCTCAAAAATAGGTATCAGCGCTACATGGTATTAAAACTACATTATTATAGCTTCTGGTCAATTTGTAGCACTTTTAAAGAAAATGTTCAATTTTCATCCGATTTTTGACCTTCATTTTGCCTCATTTTCACCACAAAATTTTCCATTTTGATGGGGAGGTCAGCAGGAATCCCACTGTCCCCACGTGCATGTCTGGTCTCAACCAGACATGCACGTGGAGGGTTTAGTTGGCGGTCTGTACCCGCAGCATGGAAAATGGAAAATTTTTGGGAAAAGATGAGATAACATGAAGGCTAAAACTGGATGAAAATTGAAAAGTTCCTTCGAAATTGATCTGAAACTGTGAAATAAGTAGTTTTAACGCTGTTTAGCATTAATACCAATTTTTGAGGTGATTTTTACCTAAAAAGTTCAATTTGGGGGCAGTGATCGGACCGAGGGTACTTTTGGACCTCGGCCGAGGCCGAGGCGACTTAGAATCCTTGCCTCGACCGAGGCCGAGGTGATGCTTCGAGGGCCAAGCTTATGTACCTATACCCAGTGCAAATAGAATCTCCTTAGAATATTTTGTATGCACATGAGCTAGAGAATAATCGTAATATTAAACACTTTATCGAATGTCAAACAATCTCGCTTTTATTTTCAACAATAGTAGATTAAAATGTGTGAAGGATTTATTGAATAAAGTTAGCAGCATGAAAGCATACTTAATTTAACAAGTTGCCGTTGATGAAGACTTTGGAAAAGTTGATAAAAAATATGGCTGAACAAGCACTTAAAAACTTTTATTACTATAAATAAGAAAACAGTGTCGAAGAAATAAACGAACAAACGAAATAAGCTAAGTAAAGATAGAACTGTAGCCATTTGTGTGCGCGCTTTTGCGGTAATGCATGCTTAAACACGATTTTTCAGTCATCCAATTCTGGTGCGGCAGGTAATATGACGGAAACCGCACTGTACTTTCCGATCATAGTTTTCCAAGGTCCAGAGTTGAGGGAAGGGTGTAATCCCCAAAATTGGGGGACCAGTAAATTAAGTAGTGTCTTTGTATGAGCGAACAAATTTTTGTAGATATTTTATATAAATATATTTTTAAACATCTACGTATTTTTACATACCGCTTCAGTGTGTGACCTGCAACCGGCATGCATTCCTAAACAGTGTTAGTGCAAATTCTACTATTTTAAAGATATATAGGACAGACAATTACTGATGCGCCGATAATTTTTCGGAAATTTTACACCTTTTTACAGTTTTTGTCTCTCCAAAAATCTTTTTGTGCATGTACAAAGACGGTCCTGAAAAGATTCTGTACATTAGTGAAAAACCTTTGCCGAATACAAAAAACCGTGGCCCTAAATGTGATAATTCGGCTTGAATTTAGTTGATAATATTTTTAGGCTCGGCGCGAAGCGCCGAAATTTTTAACAGCTTTTGATAAAATTCACATAAAACTCGACTGAGAAAGCTAAAACAACTTGTACTACAAAATCAGAAATATTACAGATATTGTAATATGCCAATTAAATCTTGTAATAAACACTACTGTGCTTAGAAATCCAATGCAACATCAGGATAAATTAGTCAATTTTATCTTTGAACGGGCAAAAAAGTGCAAAGTTATTAAATAGTACTTATTTTGCATAAAATTTTTAAAAAACAGTATAAATAGATACAAAAGATATTTAAATCTGCATAAAGATGCCTAGATCACACAAAAATTTATTTTGGAGTGTTTATTTCCCCTTGCTTTAATCTAAATACAGT
>JAVLUZ010000208.1:2583866-2661823 GCA_036768485.1 Mermis nigrescens | reverse complement strand
GATTTGTTGTACTGAGAAATTGCCAAGAAAGGTGCAAGAGAGTTGGAAAGGAGTTGCAAAATCAACCCTTCAATGTGGACGTCAAGACAGCTACAACGGCCAATTATGCAAAATTTGCCTATGACGTCATGCAATCGGGCATAACAAAACAACGCTTATACATGTTCTTAGCCAACACACATAGATGAAGTTATATATTCATTAATCACTTCTGTGTGGAGGTTTGCAAAGTAAAACCTAGCCTCAGGGCTTAAAAATTTCCTTCCACCCCTATTTAAATAGCAGGCATAGATTGCCCTTTTCCAGGCATGTTAATACATTAAATGCTGAAAGTGATGATTTAAAGGTGAAACCTCATATGTTTGCAATTTTGGCAAATCTAGGGTTCCGCATAAATCTTTGTAAATTTTATGAGCTGGTGAAAAGAAAATACATGTTTGAAGTAGAACTTTTTATGGATTAGTGTACAAATTTTGCAATGTAACATTTTGGCTATTCACCAGTGGAAAATTAATCCTTACAGGTGCAAAACAGGCGCATGAGTTGCACAGAGCACATAAAATAGTTTCATCAATGCTTGATAAATGCAGATTAGATACATAATATTTCAAACTTTACAAAAAATTTTCCAAATTTAACAAAAAATATTTAAACTTTACAAAAATATTCCAAACTTCCAAAAAATATTCCGAATTTAACAAAAAATATTCCAAACTTTACAAAAAATGTTCCAAACTTTGCAAAAGTACTATGCTTAAGCATGTAAAATTCAGTTCAAATTTTACAAAAAAATTTTCAAACATTACAAAAAATATTCCAAACTTTACAAAAAATATTTCAAACTTTACAAAAAATATTCCAAACTTTACAAAAAATATTCCAAATTCTACAAACAATATTCCAAACTTTATGAAAAATATTCCAAACTTTTCAAAAAATATTACAAAATTTGCAAATTTTAAGATCAACACTGATGACATGGATGAAGTTATGTGTTCATCAATGGATTTTGTGTGGAGGTTTGTAAAGTTAACCCTAGCTTCAGGGCTTAAAACTTTCCACAAATTGAACAGCAGGCAAACATCGCCCTTTTCAGGCGTTTTCTGATAAACTTCAAGAAGCTCAAAATTGCATGATTATCAAATTTGAGCAATGTTTGCCTATACTGGTTGCTTATTTTTGGGCAAAAATAACCCCCAATGGCATCATTAGACAAGTACTGGTAAAAAATCAAGCATTGAAAAGACAGTGTAAATCAAAAATCAGCATACTGTAGGTTGTGCAATAAAATTTTGTACATAGCATACCTAAGTAAACCTAACGTACTTTGAAAATTTGAGCCAAATCTGCCCTCTACTTCTTCAAATATAGTGCTATATGAGAAAGTGTAAAGTAAACTGGTGTACTGCAGCCTATATACATCATATCCTAACAATTTGAACAAAATCACAGCATTGGTTCTTGAAATATGGTGCTATATGAGGAAGTGTATACAAAAATCGGCATAGTGTAGATTACATGCTGATAACAATAAGATAACACATGCAACATAAAACCACCATACTATGAAAATCTCGAGCCCAATCCGCCCTCTATTTCTAAAGTTATAGTACTAATTGGTTAAAATCCTGGCACGCGTGCACCTCAGAATTATCAATTTAATGCTATTGCTGCTTCACCAGTCAACAAAAGACGTCGATCATAAAAAATGCTTCGCCAATGCGCAATATTACGTGTCTGTTCATTAGCGGGGCAGCCACCATTCTTTTCCAATATGTATATCAAGTATGTGCCTCAAAATTATCAATCTAATGCTATTGTTGCTTCACCATTCAAAAAATGCATCAATCATAAAAAATGCTTTGCCAATGCGCTTATTATAAGTTCACTGCCAATGCACAATATTATAATCATGATGCTTCAGTCTACATTGCTTTGCCAAAATGCGCTCATTATAAATTTGCTGCTAATGCACGATATAACTTGTCTCTTTAGATGTTTCAGTCTATGTTGCTCTGCCAATGCAAGATATAACTTGTCTGTTTATTATCAGTGGGCATTCTTCTTCCTATATTAAGTATTACATGGCTTTTTCATTCCTTGGCTTCCCACCCCCATGCCTCATTATTGCGCCCTGAGAGAAAAGCCAGGGCACTCCTCCGCCTATGCTATAACTCAGGAGAGGCTGCTTCTCTGAAATTGAGTGGGCGGGGCATATAACACAAAACATAGTTGTATATACTTTGTGTTGCACCCTAGGGATGCAGGCTTAACTACTACTGTCTGTCTGCATAGTTGAGCACTTGCCTGTGCCTGCTGGCAAACAGCCTGGGTGGTACAAAAGGCACATAGGAAAAAGCGCATACAAAGAGGAGACCCCAAGTTATAAGTACTGATGAGGAGGAGGAAGTGTTTGCTGAAACAAAAACCCTCTTTATTGCAACAGTTTTATGATTATGATACAAAAAGAAAAAATCTAGAAAGTTTTTTTTTTAAATTGGGGCTTAAAAAAAACACCTGAAATTTCTCCCAGGAGACGCCTAAGACATACACATAGTACACTTGGTGTTGTATAGTTACATACATATTGTAGGGTTGTGTGTATATAAAAAATTGTGGTTTCTCACCACTAATTTGGCCCTTGAAAGGGCCATTTGGATTAAGTAAGTGGATGATAAAGATAATAATTGGGCTCGCAATTTCTATCTTCTTGGCCTCTGATTGTAAAACGTTTCAGCTGCCTTCTTCCTCTTCTCCTCTTATGCTACCATTTCCAAAATTTTAGCAATTTTGGGGTTGTCCTTCTTTTCATTCAACTTTGCTGAAACGACTTTCAATATGTATTGATCCAGCTTCAGTTTGTACAAGCGCATGTTTTGTTGCTTCTAATAATTTCCTAAACTGGTGTGATTTCTCTCCTGCTTTTCTAATGCTATGATTGTTTCAGAAGTTTCAATTTACACACCCGTAGGAACCAAAATCTCTTTCATTTCATCATCAGTAAGATATTATAGATTTTCCATATCAGTGAATATCTCACAAACTTCTGCCTCAGTTAATTGCGGCAGTATACCATTTTTCAAAAGTTTGTCATAAAAAGATGCAGCCATGGCTAAAGAACTCAGCTAAACTAAAATATTACCCTTTTATGGAAGGGTTTGTAGCTACAAATCCAATTAAATCTGGTTTGCAGCTACATGTAAGTGATATAAAATATGCAGCTTGGCTAAGTTTAGCGTCAGAATGTGGGGTGAATACAATAGTCATCAGTTTTCTGAATTAGTAGTGATTCCTAAAATGCTTTACGAAAAACATATTTTGAAATATGTTGACAGAGTGGCACGGTCAGAATGCCAAAACCCAGCCGAGACTTTGTATTTTACACTCTCTAATGATCTGGAGTTAAAGCACTAGGTGCAAGAGGCACTGAACAATGGCCGATGGATAGATGACAAAGGTGAGAAATTTGTGTTCTAAAATATAAATTCCCACATCCGATTGGAATAGCCAATACAAGACCAGTCAGCCGGCTACTATTAGCTTTTGAAGAAAGCTTTTGTTGCAAAGACATGCTATTTTATTGCATAAGCCGTTTCCTACCTAATTAGCATGTGCTCATTTTACCTAAAACCAATGGCCCTTTTAAGGGCCAATTTAGCAGTGGAAACCATTATTCTTCCTATGTATTTCATTTCTTGGCTTGCTCAGCAAGCTGGTGCGGAAGCAGGTTTGACGTCATATCAATTGGTTGGGCTGGTTTTCATATTGAGTAGGCGGGTGGGCGGAACATACAACAGAAAACATAGCTGTATATACTTTGTGTTGCGCCCTAGGGCTACAGCTCATACTACTAATGCATATGTTTCAAGTTTCATTTGAAATGATTTTTGTTTTGATGTTAAGCTTAGTCAAATGTTTTGGACTGTTTTGCAATAAACAATTCAATGAGTTAATCCACAAATCAAAGAGCACTTACTTTTGCCAAATATGGGAGCATGTGGATCCTAAAATCTGGAAAGTGGACGCAAATGCAGATCCGTCAATGATGGTATATTTTATAATCCGGATTGCTAACATATTTTCCTGCTTCCAAACAGCAATGAATTGAGGTGCTTACAAAGATTACCATCAGACAAACGGTGACTTTGATTGAGTCAACATGTGGCATAGTGCTCGGCCAATTGGTTATACAATGCATAGATGGGAATATTGCTGCTATTTGTGCATTGTCTTGACATTAATTCTAAACACCAACAGCTCCTACGTCAAGACATATTACCCTATACCATGATTGGCAGGTTGGTGACAACTGTGATGGCTACAATGGCAGCAAATTATTATTGAATTCTAAAACCCAGTGGCCCGTTTAAGGGCCACCATATGACAGAAGTTGTTTGAGGTGCATGTGCTTGTGTTCAGCAGAGATTGGAGGTATGATTCCCTTAATTTTATAACAAAAATTTATTTATAACAGAAAAGTTGTTTATAAATAAGAAATATTATTCATTTAGACATCTTTGTTTGAATATAGCAGATTTTTTGATAAAAATGAAAGCTTTGTTATTAGTTTTATGTGTGATTTATATGACACATGCTGATCCATGCATATACAGTAAATGTTGTATAATTTGTGAAAGAAAGATAAATTAGAATGACAACTTTACAAGAAATGCAGATCTGTGATTTTGAAAGATGATGCAATTTTCAGATTTTGGAGTGACAGAATTTTAAATGTTGCTCTTTAAATCTAAAATCTATGAAATTCAAACCATGTTGTTAAAGTTGTTTAAAAATTAATCAAAATTTTCCTCAAAATTCACAAGTAGTAGGCAGGTGTATAGAGAAAGGATGTAAAAACGAATTTAACACAATTTCTGGTGAATTACAGGGATGGTTAGCTTTCCAGTGATTATAACAATTTTGTACATAATTAGTTTCTTGAAAAAGGAAATTTTAGATGAAATGAAATTTTTTCTCTACAAGTTCTGTGAAGCTCTAGGTATGTACAATATGTACATACAGTTGAGCGCATTTTATTATTTTGTCATAGCAATGCAACGGCGCAAGTTCTTTTCAGGTGCTCATTAATAACAAGTTAAATTTCTTCATAGTGTAGTGGATCATGTTTGCTGAATCACATGAATTTTTGTTGTAAAATGCTTTCAGATTTTTAAGATTTATGTTCATACAATTTTTCACACAACTTGAATGCTTATTGCAAGCCTTTGAGGCTCATGAATTTTTCTGCTCCAATAATCAAATAATCACAAATTATTCTAATTGTAATTCTAAATGCATCAAAATGGTCAGAAAGTGAAATCGTAGTTTCCATGATCTGAAATTTTTTTTATGCAATTAAGTTTACACAAACTCAAAACATTCTGAACAATTTTGTCAGCACAAATCACATTACTGCAATATTTTGATCTTATCACAATAAGTTCACCCAAAGTAAAAATGATAATAGTGACACAATGATTGAGCAATAATTTCACACCCATTAATAGTACAGGTTCAAATACCCATTTAGGACAACATTTCTCATGAACGTTTCTCAAATCCACACAATGGCCACACTTATTTATCCAAAGTCATTGTGAACCACATAGTTTTGAATTTTTATTTCAGGATAAATCATTTTTAGGAGACACTGCATTTTTTTTAAAGTTTTGTGGGCTTCATCTTTGCTTTTTGTCTCTGTGCACACCAATTTGCCAGATTTGAACATGAGCACAGTAGCTTTTGGATTTTCAAATTTCAGGCTTAGGCTAGGAAAACAACCCGGCTGATATTTGACCCTGTTAGCTTAGGTCAACACAATAATTGTCAAATCAAGAAAGCAAGTACATTGCATGCTTACAATGACATTACAAATCTCTGTAATGACAAAATTATAAAGTGTCACTTGTATTTGTAGTGCAAATTTGAGCACAAATTCACCTTGATAACAAATCTTTTTTTGGTTTACCACACAGCTTGTACATGAAAAACGTCATTGGACTAAAGGTTTGATCTTTTTTCGAATTTACCAGCACCAATATCAAATTCAAAAAATTTTTCCTTCTTTTCTGATGGTCTACCCCTTTTTTATCACCTCTAGGCATAGGTATCACTTTAACGCTAATTGGTTTACTTGCATCCTATTGTCTTTGTTCCTCTAGAAATGTCTGTGTGTGTATGCATTGCATCTAAATACATTTTTGCCTTTTGCTGGTCATCATTTTTTTACTTTTGAGAATTTTGTCCTTTTCTGTTTCTAAATCTACCATGTTCTAATTAACGGATCTTCGTAGATTTTCGATTTTTAAAGTAGAGATTGGTAAAACTCATCAGGTATGAAGTACATTTTGCGGAAATTTATTTTTTCAATGCTTCTTGAGGAGCTGAAAATAAATTATAAGTAAATTCTGAAGATTCCATTTCCAAGACTTTCTGTTTATCTCTTTTACAAGTTTAGGGTACTGCTAACAAGTACAAACTTGTTTTGTTCTTTTGACAAAAATCTGATGCTTTTGCACAGAAAGTGGCCTTGAGTAAATGCCTGATTGTTAGCGTAAGCACTCAGAAAAATTCTATTGGCATTAGCCTACTAATTAGCACAATTCTCAATCATTTCAATGTATTCTTATCACTTAGCAATTTAAAGTACAGTTAACTGATTTGAATCTCTATTCTTGCTTTGGAAATCATTTTTTGACTTTTTTAAATAATTAACTCATATTTATAAACATAGGCGCCATATAACCATGGGCCATTCATTGACAAGAATGTTGGTTTGAAGAAAGTCCTATATCCAATTAGCAAATACATTGATGAGTAGGTAATTATCAGGTTTTTCTTCCATTGCTTTTTTATAGGCTATTTCTAGTGGACCCTTACTTCCATGAAGCTGATAATTTAGAGTTTCAAGAACATTTAAATGATGCCTTTTGCTTAAAATAAAATAGTGCGTGTTCCTGTTGATTGTTGTTGCCAATTGGTCCATTGAAAAACAAATTCTGCTGTATGAAAAAACTTATTATGGTTCTTTGATGACTGGACACAGTGAAAAGACAAGCAAAATCTTTGTTTTTGACAGCTGTGTAGGCTAAATCATGGGCTATACACCCATTTACTTTTTATTGTCAATACTGTTTTCAATTTTTCCATGTTTAAGCCTTGAGAAAATGTGATTTAAGGGAATTTGGTTAGAAAATCTTCAAGAAGGAGCTGCTAAATATGATAATTGTATAAAATTTTTCACTTTTTGTTTCAAATGACCACTGTCTTGAGTGTTTTAGCAAAAACCATGTCTTTCTGCTACCCATTGCCCCTGTAATGACAAAATTGGCAGGAGTGTGTAAAAATTGAATGCCTTGACTGATTTCTTCCATCACTTGCAAATCTAAACTTTAATTCTATATTGTTTCTTAATCTAGTCACAAATCAATTTATCATTTAATAATTGATTATTTGAAAAGTACCATAAATTGCTATTCATAGTGTGACCTTGAGAAAGTTTATACACTGCAAAGAGGCAGTACATACCCCATATGCATTAAAAGTCAGACTGCTGCATTTTTTTTGCCCCTAATATGTACTGATGCGGGTAAGATGCATCTGATAAAAAGTGTTGAATAGCTATTTTCAAACATTTTTCATTTTTTTAGGCTCTTCTCCTTACTGTCAAATAATAAATAAGTTACTCATTTGTGGGTTCGAAGAATAGAACCCAATGCATCCCTGCACCATGTGTAGTACTCACAATAATATAAAGCAATTGCTCATTTTTGTCAAGTTTTAGCTTGTGCACCTCATTGAATGAAAAGACGCCTCTGAAATGCCTATCAAATTAGGCTAATGTTCTCAGTTGACGGAAATTCATAATTTCAAAGTATATAGTTGAGTATTACATTTTATGGTGATCTATACTTATAGAATTATCCTACATGTAGAAGAACAATGTAGAGTAATCACCAATAGCAGTTGCAGGCCATTACTCTCTAAATACAACCACTCCACTGAAAAAGTGAAACCAAGTCCATATATAGGTTTTAGAGTTTTCTTAGCGAGTTTAGATACGGATCAATGAGAGATTCACTGAGGTATAGAGCAGGGGTGGGAATCAACGTCCATTTACCTGCATTTCTTCATTGAGAACAAAAATAGATTTGCATCATAAGAGCCTAAAACAGAAGATGGCTTTACTAGCCTATTAGTAATCAAGCAGGGTATTTGACTGCTATTTAAACAACATTAGATAAATGGGTTTGACCAGGTGCTAGTTGTGTGCTCCTCACTCTAGTGCAATTGATAGGATACAATGCAGCTTTTTGTTGTAAGGAATGCTCTATACCTAAAATTATACTATTATATATATATATATATATATATATATATATATATATATATATATATATATATATATATATATATATATATATATACATGCCCCTGAATTTCAGCATAATTTTTGTAATTATAATTTTTCATCAGTAGTTGCTGTCAGTGAAAGCAAGTAAAATGACATAGGTGTTGGCACCATAGGGGGGCAGCACCAAAATTCTAGGGGAGAAAAAATGTTTAAAGGTCAAAAAATGGTCATAAAAGTGGTTGTATGGCAAAAAACACCATTTTCTGATGTTTCTCATTTAGCATTATCCAATGGCATCAAAAAATTGCTAAAAAAGCAAAAAAAAATTTTCTGCTGGGGGTATTTCGATTTCTGGGGGGTATTTAAACTTCTGGTGGTGCATACCCCCAAACCCCTCCCACGCCCATGTGTGGTTGGCACTAAATTAAAGAAAATTTCATGCCCAAAATAATTAATTTTGATTGCAGTAAAAAATCACAGTGTATATTTCCTGCCATTTCAGCAACATTGCTTTCTGCAAATTTTGCTACACGTTTATCGAATACAGGTTACTTCCTGCTGCAGTAGCATTGAATATACCCATTCGCTGCTAGTAAAACATTCAAGGAATACCTACTGCCTCATTTTTGCAGCTGAGGAGTAAGTGAAATTTGTTTCTATATAATACAATATTGCAAAAAAAATGCATGCAATGCTAAGTCAACAAAAGCAACATGGCTATCTTTATCTAATTTTGATCCATCCGCTATAACTACTTTTGCAAAGATTTTTAATAAAACGTTGGGGTCCGTAAGCTGTGTCCACAATTTGGGAATATCAAATAGAATCAGTCCTTCTGTAATTAATGGACCTATAGGATAATAATCAAGTTCATTTTTGCCTACAATAGAGATGGCCTGCTTTCTAACAATTTGGGATGCGGACATTTTGCCCCCTACAATTTGCCCTCCACATTTTGTCCCAGACATTTCATCCCCCACATTTGGCCTTCCCCCATACATTTCACCCCCTCACAATTTGCCCCCCCCCCACAATTTGCCCCCCTGCATTTTGCCCCCAGACATTTTGTCCCTGGACATTTTGCCTCCCCCACATCAGGCACGCAGCTGTGGGGGAATGGGGATCCGGACTATACGTGGGCAGCACCAAAATTCTGGGGGTTGTGCAAGATTTTTCAAAATTAAAACCAAAAAACAGGACTTTTTACATGTTATTTTGTGCTACTTTTGGTTTAGACCCCCCAAAATTGATGTTGGTCTCCCAAAATAGGAGGGCCAGCTATGTGCCTGCACCACATTTCATCCTGTAGAACATTTCACCCCCAGATTTATCCGGTACATTTTTGTGCTATTTAACTAAAAAACTTAAAAAAATGAAGTAATGTGAGACACCATATATTTTGATGCGAAGTTAAATTTTTTCATCAAGATTTCTTTGCTTATTCAAAACAGAACATAATATGCATAAAAAATGACTAATCAATACATTACACAAATAAGAAAAAACAATGGCTAGAATTTAAAATTTATAAGAGCACGTGGGCCCTAGGGGTTTTATGAAGTATACGCTTGTCTGCTCAAGGACCAAATCTAATTCATTCTAAAGTTAACACCCCCTATGCACAGTGAATATGGGGAGGGCAAAATAGTGGGGGGTAGTAACATGTCTGGGGGCAAAATGTCCAGGGGCAAGTTGAGGGCGAAATGTGGGGGGCAAAATGTGGGAGGCAAAATGTGGGGGGGGGCAAAATGTCCGTAAACCAACAATTTCTGCCTTATTTTTCTGACATATTTAGAATTTCTCAATGCAAATAGATGATGCAATTTTTTAGATCTACTTTGTCCATTTATAGACTTTCCACATCATTGTTTCTTTTTCTTATTTATAGATTTTTTCCCCCACCCACACTCTGGCTGTTTTTGCCTTTTGTATTCTGTACCATCTTAGAGTAATTGGCGGATTGTAAAGAAGTCCAGTGCAAGGTATTTTCATCCCTTTAAACTTTAAAAATTGTCTTTCATTATCGGATTGATAATTTTTGAAGGAAAATAGAAAATTAGAGCCTAGGAGCAGAGGTTTGCTGCATTTGTTTTGAATATGCTTTAAGATGGTTTCTTCAATATCTGCAGTTGCAACAGTAAGAAAACATTCACCTATCAAGAGTATGTAATCTCCATTTGCCGCTAAAGGTTGGGCGTATGTAGGGAAAAATTGGGGCATCCCCTACTTTTTGACTATTTTTGTATCAACCAGTGAAAAGACTGCTCCTGTGTTGATCAAAGCATCAACTGTTACTTTTCCATTTGTTACTACAGTAATATGTGGCATAAATTCTACAATGTTTTTATCTACAATATCCAATACAGAGGCATTGGGGTTGGTTTTGTGATAATCAGAAGCTAGATGGTCATCTTTAGGTGACCAGGCACTAAATCTACCAAAACTGCCCGGAACAAAACCTGATAAAGGGCACGTATCAAACACAAAATCTGTCAAAGCAAGCATCGCAAGGTCAATAGATTTAGCAGGATTATGTATATTTCCATCATTATTGATAAAAATATTATTTGTTCCATGTGATTCTGTAATTGCAACTGATGCATTTTTAATTTTTATGTGATTGTCTGCTGATACAACTGGTGTTAAATCAGAAAATATATTTTTCTTGATCATTTTTGATTTAGCACGTAGAGCAGTACCAGTATTCTTTATATTTGTATCACTTATTGTAGACTGTCTTTTTGTTTGCAATCCATATAGAACATAAAGCATAAATACGCTACATATCCTAGACTAGCAATGACAAGTATCAGAAGGAGCGCAATAATGATTGATTGCATGGGTCCAGAAATGAGAGAATTAAGACCAGTGTGACCGTAATGCGGATAACGCAGGAAAAACTATCAGCTTAGTTTACTTCTCTGATTATGAGGTGTAATCTTAAAGCTCAGCTTACTTTATCTCCTTTGCCTAAATTGCGGATTAAATGGATTGATACTTTGCTGCCTAGCGGATTGCTACTAAAATCGTCACTCTCTAAGGCAGATTGAGTTAAATGCAACACAAATTAATAACTTACTCTTTATTGAACGTCAAATGCACAATGGATAAACGGATGGACAAAATACAAGCATTGCGTAAAGTAAACCAAAACAAAAGAATGAACAAACGCCGAAGAGATAATCAGAAGCTGCAAAGTATACACAATGGGCATGGAAATCCAAAACGGATATATTACTTTAAGAGTCATAAAAATATTTAGAATATATTATTTAGTGAAACATGTGTATGTTCTGGAGTACAAGTATTTTGTAAAAAACAGAAATGTATGGAATTTTAGAGATTGCTAATTTTAGTACCTAAAAATAATCACTATTTGTCTTAGATCTTGCCGTACTCTATTGCTGCCACCATGACATCCTCCTTCTTTATGGTCAAGTGTGCTCAGTCAATGACTCTTTGTCTTCATACTCCACTGGTTGTTCTCGCTCACTGCCATTAGGAGGTTCATTTTGGTTTTATCCGCTGAGATGTCCAAAGCATCCAGGGACAAATCCCTTCAATGAGAAGTCCGAAAAATCATTTATGGTGAAGTCTGGGCTGGGATCTTCACAGTCTGGGATTATATCTTCCTCTATAATCTCGGTGCCAGTTCCCTTAACTGCTTCACTGATATATTAGTATTGTGCTAGGTATTGCAGCATGCAACAAGTTTTTAGCTATGCTGTAAAGCATTTGTATTTATCTTTACTGTAAATATTTGTGAATCAAATAGTGAAGTTGGATCCTAGCAATAAAGGAATATCACTACTTTCTTGTATAAATACATGAAATATTGCTTGAAAATGACATGCTTGGATAGTGATATAAACTTCGCCAATAGGAAATAATATCCTGATTTTTGATTGATGTTGGGTATATCTCAAGCTCTGGAATTAGTTTAGCTATTTCTAGATTCATTAGGGAGCATACAGCAATGTCATCCAAAACAGTGAATAGTTTTGCCTGCTTGTCAACTGTAACCAATGGGTGAGGTGTGATTGGTGTGCAAAAGCATTCAGTGCTTAGCAGTAGATTCTGCAGCTTGTGACTAGCCTTTTCATTCATTGTCTGAGCCATGACTTCATGAGAGATAATTTGTGATTCTTGGTTCTCTACTGTGACAAGTTCTTCCACACATGCGGTTGGGGTAGTGAGTGACCATATTTATTTGCTGCTTAACACTACTGCGTAGATTGTATGGGTGACTTGCTGTTGCCATTTTTCGCACTGGCTTTGGTTATGGTTCAATCACTTGTTTAGGGTGAGTGTCTTATGTGTCAAAAAATGGTTTTGTATGATTGACGTGTAAAGTTTTGGTAATTGCTTTGTCTTTCAGCAATTGCACAACAATCTTTGGGTATCTGACTTCAATGATTTTCTATGGACCATCCTAAAGTGGCAATAGCTTTTGTGACAAGGTCGTTTGACTTCATGGTCATATGAGTCTGTGTCGTGAAATATATGCTTGGCTCATAGTTCAGTGCTGCATTGATTGGTAACTTAGGTATTCTGCCATACAATAGTTCAAATGCGGCATAGCCAGTAGTCTCATTTGCATGAATATTTGTAGCAAAAACTGCATAGGGGAGATGTTCATCTCAGTCTGAGTGATTTTGGCTCATAAAAATTCAATTTCTAGTAATTAATGTTTGGTTTGAGTGTTCTACCTCTCCTTTAGCTATTGGATGGTAGGGTGTAGTATGCACTTTTTGAACACTTGTGGGATGTGTGATTTCACCTAGACGTTTAGATGTGAAATCAGTCCTACGGTCACATTGTAATATCTGGAGGAGCTCCATGTCGACAGTGATTTTTGTAACAAAAAGCTTTGCAATAGTTTCTGCAGTGATGTCAGGTGTGATAAAAGCTTCCACTTATTTTGTAAAGTAGTCTATAAAGAACAATGAGTCGATTACCTTTTTCTGTCAAAGTGAGAGGTCCCATGCAATTGACAGTTATTCTTTCAAATGGCCCATATGCCAATATAGGTTTCAGGGTTGCTGTGATCTTATGGCGCATTGGTTTATTTATTTGACAGGTTTCACACTCTTTACAATTATTCAAAACATCCTTATTGAGTGTTTCCCAATAATAGTGTCAATTAATCAGCTGAATTGTTTTTATGTTTCAAAATGACCTGCTAATGGATCATTATGATGAGTTTGCATAATTAATTGCTGTAAAGCTTTCAGGATCATGATCTTGTGTACATCATTTTCTTCTTGATATAACACTCCAGATCGAATTTCATATAATTTTGCCAAAATTTGATCATTTGGCTGACTTTGCAGTTTTGTGATTATTTCAGCTAATTGCTGACCAGAACTTTGCAAAGCTGTTAGATCAAGCTTATTGTCTATTGAAAACACAATGTCTGACTTGTAAGATCTGCTAATTTCATCTGCTTCAAAATCAAATGCTGGTTTAGCCTTAGCATTTGGTAGTCATGAGAGTACATCTGCAATCTGATTTAGAGTACCTTTTATGGGTAGAATATTGAGCTTAGTGCCTGACACAGCTAAACACTATTGTGCAATCCTTGGATATGCGTTTTACTTTTCTAAAACAGCTTTAACAGCTGTGTGATCTGTTTGTACAGTAACTTGTGCAAATATAAGTAAGGTCTGAAATACTTGACAAATTAGACCATGGCTAACATTTCTAGCGCTGTTATCAATAATTCTTTTCTGCTGGGCGCAAAGTACAACTGGAATAAGCGATAGGGTGTTCTAGATTGTCATCAGCTATCTGACTTAGCACAGCTCCAATTCCTTGGATTGATGCATCCGTTTGTAAATGCTTTCTGCTGCTCTTCACTCCAATAGAATTTTTCTCCCTTTTCCAAAAGTTTGGTGAGTGATTGTGATTTTTGTGCACAATTAGGTATAAAATGTCAATAATATGAGATTAAGCCAAGAAATGACTTAACATCTTTTGGATTTTTTGGTTGAGCAATGTTAGAAATTGCTTCAAATTTCTTGTTATCTGGCAGGATTTCTTGCTCAGATATACAATAACCTAGGTAGTCAACTTTGATAAAGCTAAATTTGCATTTATTTAGCCTTAACTGCATGCCTCCTTTCAGTAGGCATTCAAAAATGTCCTTAAGTCTGCATAGCATATGAGTGTGTGTCTTAGCATATACTAAGATATCATCTAGGTACACAAGGCAAGTTTGCCACTGCAGACCAGACAAAAGCATATCCATTAATCTCTGAAAGGTCACCGGACATTGCAAAGCCCAGAAGGTAAGTAAGTAAATTGTTAGCGACCAATTGGCGTATTAAATGCCATATTTTCACAATCTTTTTCAGTGATGGGTATTGCCCAATAGGCGTTAGCCTGATCTAAAGTTGTAAAGTACTTAATGCTGTTCAGGGTATCAAGTATGTCATCAATTTGTGATATAGGGTATACACCTTTTTTGCCACCGAGTTTAAACCACAAAAATCAATACATAGGCTGTAACCACCACCCTTCTTTCTAACTAGTTTTACATTTGTAGCCTAAGGAGATACGCTTGGTGTGATTATCTCTTTAGCTTCTAAAGCCTTTATCTCATTTGTGATTATTTCTTTCTCCTTTGGAGATGTACAAAATATAAATTTGCGGACAGGTTGATTATTAGCTGTATCAATTGTATGTTCAACAAGCTGAGTTTTCCCAGTATCTTTGTCACTAATTGCATTGAGATTAGGATAATGGGCTTAAAGGCATATGATTTGCTCTTTCTCTCTAATGCTTAGTTTTTCAGAAATTACAGCATTTTTTGACTCATTCTATAATATCAAGCTGTGGGCTAGCTGTATTGGTTTTACTATTTGATTCAGTGATTTCTCCGACTTTTTCATCAATAAACCATTTTATATTACCGACCTTATTCCCTTTGTATAAGGTAACACTGTATTTAAGATTTGAACCGGTATTTCTTGGTCCAATACTTCAGATTTAGCTGAAGCATAGTATACATTTGCATGCTGATGCCATGGTTTAGGCTCAAATTTGACATATTGTACATTTCTGTACTGCATTGGAACTGGCATTTTAAGTAATGTGAGCGTTTTTGGCTTCAGTTTGCAGGTTTCATGCAAAGCTATTACTGCCTTTTTAAGCAGCAAATTATAAAGTAGACCAGAACAAAGTATGTTTTGCTCTTTAAATCAAACAATTTGCTTTTCATTATTAAAATAGTAGTTTTTGAATCGCGAAAGAAAATTTGATATGAGTAAAACTGGATTATTACCACCTTTCTGAACTAGTACCAATATGGTTTCTTCTACATCATAGGTTTTAATGGTGATGTACAATTCACCAAGGAGGTTAATTGGTTCTCCATTTGCAGCAAATGGTTTTGCAGTTGTTGCCTGAAGTTTTAGGTCGTGTTGTTTGTGTAGATAGTGTATCTACACGTGCCGTTTACACTTACGGCCATTATGCAACTTAGTGCATTTAGTATGACCATCTGGTCTTTGTGTTCCATTTTGGCAATCCAGCCATATTTTCCGATTACTTTACAGTTGGATAGTTGTCAACATTTGGACATGCGGAGGCATCCCAACCAAGCAGTGTCAATTGGTTGGACTTCTTATTGCCACGTGTTGCGAGGGACACAAAAACGCGGTTTTACTGTGGAACCCCTATAAGTCCCCTATCATTTCTTTACAATTAAAACATAGGCAACATGACCACTATTCACATTGAGCCTGTGCAGAGACCCGTAAAATCCATGCACAAGTAGCGCCAATTTCTTTTAAATAACATTTTTTTCTAATTCTCTTCTTATATTACTGTAGGCCTCCCTCCAATCATTATGAGTTTGGTTGTAGTGGAACAGGTGCCGTTTTAATGCCCGGCGTGTCTTCTTTGACTTTATGAGCGCCATAGTTTCTACATTTGTTTGGTGTAGATAAAACTAGAAAACTAACTGTCTAGAGATGCATTATACTGCAGGCAGTTAGGGATTTGGAATTGGCCGGCCACGACATTACTTCTTGCAGGATTCTTTTAGTAAAACCTTTTTTTATCATTTTGTTCAAAATTGATAAATCGTCTTTTGAACCAAAACCTATAAAAATTATTACATAATTTTTATAGATGATGACAGCCCAGACTAGAGCTCTTTGTTGCTGTGATTTAGGTACTGAGTGCTATTGGAACAAAATTCATAAGTAGTTTTGCCATAGGTAATCTGGCGTGAAACCTTTTCAATCTTTTTGCGAAAATTATTCTTTTGGTCTAAAAAGGTCCAAGGACCTAGGGAGAATACTGGGGTTATCTATTTACTCCTGTGTTAGGATCTATGGTTGGCATCTCCTTCCCATAATCTCCATAGGTACCAGACCTATAACGTCCGTGGAGATTTTAGGTAGTACGAATTCAGGGTAATTTGGAAGAGTGCAGGTTGTTTGCCGCAGCTTCCTGACTGGCGCTAATTGTAGCATAGGTACTTAGATAAGCCCCAAAGTTACTTATTGGGGTTCATTGCTTTGCTAGTTGTTGTGTGTTGGGTATCTTCCCCGGTAGCGTGCTGTCGGTTTAGCTATCCATACATACTTCAAGTACTTAATCAGCAAACTCGTTTGCGCGTGCTAAGACAACTCCAAGGTAACAACAGCCCAAATAAGTTACATTTGTACGCAACTATAGAACTTAATAATGAGAATACGGCACCTATGTCAATTAATGCAGTTGTTTCTATCTGATTGTTAATTAAAACTAGTATGTGCGGTGTTCTATGTGTGTATTTTAAGGCATCATGTGCATTATTGAGCACTTCTAATGGGTTTATTTATAGTTTCTTTTTCTGGATCATAACAAACCATTTTTTGTTTATTCTGGCTTCTCTTTATGTCTTTTTGTGGCTCAATACAAAACCAAGAGATGTTTTGCTTTTTATTTTTCTTCTTATTTGGATTAGGCCTGTTTCTTTGCATAAACAAAAGTAAAGCCCCTCCAAGATTGTAGGAGTTATCTCTGACTACTGTCATACATCTTTGTTGTGCTTTACATCTTAGTGACATGAAATAAGCAATGTAGCCTATTCCTGCAATTAAAACAAGGAAAATTATTGCATTTAATATCATTTGAAGTGGTCCTTTCAGCAACGTGTTTAGTCCATTATTTAAGTTTCACTGTTCACCATCAAATATGTGTTCTAGGGCTTCTCCTGCTTCCTTGAACGTATTTCCTACTCCCTGCTCAGCACCAGCAAGTGTTTGATAAATCATATCTGGCTGTAATTGCATGCTAGAAGTGTAATTTACCAAATAGTTTGGAATTTGTTTCAGCCGTGCACTTTTGTACACAAAATGTTTGAAAGATTGAAATTTTATAGGCGCTTGTGACAGCCTATTGTGAAAAATAGATGGACTATCAAATTGAACAACGCTGTAATGACCTTTCCAGATCATTTCTAGTGACAACTTGCTCACAAGCACTGTACCTGCATTTGTTGTCCAGATTTTATTTTGTTTGAAGATACCCACTGTTTTATGATCCCAGTCTACTGTAGGGCTATTAAGCCGTTTTCAAGTTGCACCAGTAAATATTTGGAGCACGTGTTCTTTACTACATAATCATAATATATTTTTGTAGCATGCACTTGTTTACACAGCCATACCATAAGAGCATCACTGGAAAAGTCAGCAACTACATCATTTCTTTGAAGCATAGCTCTAGCGCCTATTGTAGCATTGAATCTAAGCATTTGCCAGATAAGACCTAAATATCTTTTACCATGACAACAAAGTTCTATTTACATAGAGCAAAAGTTTTCTTTTTCACTTTAAAAAATTCTTAGCTTGAGAAAATTAAGTTTTGCGTTCACAGAATCATTTGGAACAATTTTATTCATTTTTGTCTCATTGAAATGGAGGTGTAAAGGAATTTTGTTTACTGAGTGCACCTTGTAGCTCAGCAATAACAAAGTACATATCACTAATTGTTGCTTCATACTGTCCTTTTGCTACTATGGGAGAGCAATTAGCAAAAGCGGTCTGGTTTCACAGGATTATTCCATCTGAGGTAACACTTGATCCATTAATAGGCTTACAAGTACCTACATTACCTAAGTCACTAATGAGGGATTACCCGTCCCAAGAGGCAATGGTACCACTTTCAATTGGAAAATTTGTGACCGATTGACAATAGTCACTGCAACACCACTTAAAATCAACATGGAGTGTATTATTTGCTGACCAAAAACCTGGTTTAAGAAGCTTTAAAGTAGTATTTTCATATGTTTTTGTTAAAGTCACATTTTTGCACAAATTTTGTGACATAATCAGCTACAATGCCTTTAGACCCAAAAAGGCCTGTATTTGTACAGATTGTCCTTGTATGTAGCATACAATGAGTTGCATTAGCATTTTGCAGGTCGCTTTGCGGCATAAAAACTTTAACATTTATTTTTTAGATACTTCTCTAATTTTTCCTGGAGGTTTGCAAGAAATTTTTTGTGGAATTTCTATAGCATGCCAACTGTTTCCTGCCCCACAGACCTGATATTGTGCTTGCACTGTGTTAATTGAGCTTATAAGTATTACAGCGAAGCATAATGATTTTGATGTATAAATCAAAGAGCAAAAATGTATCACTTTGATCACAAAGTTGAGATATGATCTTCTTTTATCGTTTTTGCTCTTTTTCTAAAAAGAAGCAGATTAGCAGTGTTTTGCATGAACACAAATAAGAGGAAAAACACATATGACATGATAGACAAACTTTTTTGCATAAGCTGCTTTCTCATATGCTGAGTGTTTGTTAGCAGCTTGGCTTTCAGCACTGAGTCATTAGTGCAACTTGCCTCTTTTTCCAGGGGAATAACATCTAGTTCGAAATCAAGTATTGCCATTTTTGCAATGGCAACTGCGTCATTTGCTGTCTCTTTTGTGATCTCTCGACAATTGCAAGCAAGGTAGCCGCTGCTGCTCCTGCCAACTGGGTTTTTCTACTCTATAAAAGGTGGTGTCTCAACCTTCATTAGTTGGGCCAATGGATCCCAATCCAGATGTCCGACTTTCAGCCGCAAATGCTGCACATACAATGCTGGTTGTGGCGATCTAAATTAGCGCAAGTTGAGAAAAACTGCACTGTTGAAATTATATTTTCGTCATGATTATCAATTTATGAGACTATTTGTGCTAATGATTTTGTTTTTTAGTCAATTTTCATCCTTTACTTGATTTATCTGGACAATATTGCTGTCATCACAGTCATAAATAGTTTATCTTTTGTTCTTTTAAGCTTGTGCATTAGCATTCATACCTGTGCCATGTGGGCTAAAATTAGCTGAAGTTTGCTAAATTCTCTGATTGATACTGTTATTATGCTGGTTTAGGTCTTCACACACTGCATTAGTCAGAAATGAGCGTGAATTATGCCTATTTTGACCAAAATTGCTTTTATGGTTGTTACCACTATTATAATTATAATTATTATGCTTATAATTATAGCAATTAGCATAATTATTATTATTTGTACCTGGGTATGGGCATAGACATGATTGCCAATATGTGCCCTGAGGTTGACCCGGTTCTTGCCATCTTGGTAACTTGCGGCATTGCTGCATGGTGTGATTGGTTTTTTTGCAATAGCTGCAAAACTGCTGGCTGTTGTGGCTTTGTATTTCCACCTGCTCTGATTTCAGCTTGATCAGATTGTCAAGCTTGCTTTCTAATTGTGAAATTCGATCCATTTGAGCTGAATTAGGAAAAACATTCATTAATGTATTATTATTTAAAAATTATCATATAAAATCTGCAATTCTGTATATTGTGCAGCCTTGAGTGCTTTGTATAATGTGTGGAAATCACGATACTTTAGACCTTCACAAATAATATCAGATAAACCTCTGAGAAAAATCAGTTCTATGATTTTCTCGCATGCAACATTATCAAAGTCTAGGTAGGCAGCGAATGCCAATTTTTTCAAATTTTGCAAATATTCTAAAACAGTTTCAGAAACATTTCGCTCTCTGTCATAAATTATTTGCTGATGCACGTCAGAATTGCGCCCATCTGGAAATGTCATTTTTAAAACATTTATGACTTCTGCATAAGTTTGTGGGTGAATCCTTTGCTGCCTCATTTGCTTAAAGGAGGCTTGAGCATCTCTATTAAAATTAGATTTTCAGAAAGCTACTTTAAATGTGTCATCTTGTGCAGTTATTCCGTGCAAAATTGAGACATTTTCCAATTTTTAGATCCATTCTGTAAAAGATTCGCCAAAAGCTCCAGAAAATTGCATTGCAGGGCATAAAAAATGAAAAAGTTAGCACTGAGATGAGGCCTTCTAGCCTGTCCATTGGGGAGATCACTTAGATTTTCCATCTTCAAATCAAGTGCATTAATCTTTGCTGTAAATGGATTTATAACAATCTGTAAAGCACTTTCAATTGTAACATCAAGAATATCTGTAGGCTTTTTGACTTCTTTTTGCTCTTTACACTTGATTCAGTTGTTTCAATTATATCAAGAAACTCTTGACTCAGAGTTGTTTTCAGATAAGAGTCAGAATCAGAATCTGGATTTGCCATGTTTAAAATTGAGAAAACGTTAATTTAGAATAACGCTTACTTTAAAATACTCTATTCGTTTTCAACAATTTTTTTACAGTCTCGCCACTTGTGACCATAATGCCAATAATGCAGAAAAAAACTATAAGCTTAGTTTACTTCTCTGATTTAGAGGTTTAATCTTTAAGCTTAGCTCACTTTATCTCCTTTGCTTATATGGCGGAATAAATAGATTGATACTTTGTTGCTTAGCAAATTGGTACTTAAATTGTCGCTCTCTGGGGCAGATTTAGTTAAACAAAACCCAAATTAATAACTTACTCTTTATTGAACGTCAAATGGACAATAGGTAAATGGATGGACAAAATAGGAGTGTTGTGTCAAATAAACCAAAACAAAAGAACAAACAAATGCTAAAGTGATAATCAGAAGTACTTATATACAATTTTGTAAAGCAGTTAAGTATACACAATGGGCATGGAGTTCCAAAACGGATATACTACTTTAAGAGTCACAAAAATATTTAGAATATGATATTTAACAAAACATGTGTATGTTCTTGAGTAGAAATATTTTGTAAAAACGGAAATGTGTGAAATTTCCAGGATTGCTAATTTAATACCTAAAAATAATCACTATTTTTCTTTGATGTTGCCATACTCTATTGCCACCACCCTGACACCAGAATTAAAGTTTTTCTGGCCATTGTCTACAAAATGTTCTAGCAAATCATAAACTACACTTACTGCATTCTTTACACCAGTACTAACATCTGTGAGGGCATCATGTATTAAGTTAGGTTCTATAGAGAGGTCTGAAGTGTACTGTAAAACACTATTGAGCTGATGTTTGAGAGCATGAGTTCGAAAAATATAATTTGTTAAGATTGAAAGGCTTATTGACAGTTTGGTAAGTTTATCATGAAAAAGTGCTGGTGCATCAAATTGAAAGACATTGTGATCACCTTTCCACAAAAAAATTAGTGGTACTTTGCTCAGATTGATGGGCCTGGATTAACTTATCCACATCAAGTTATTACAATAAATTAGTACAGTACAATGATTACAATCAATTTTTGAAGGGAACAATACAAGATCAGGGAACCTGGATTTATAAAAAAATAATTCATTGTTTAGTATAACTGGGGTGTTTACATAACAGGTATCATTTATCTTATGATTATATAGAACTTTTGCATTAGAGATTTGTTTACAATGCCATACTGAAAGAGTTTTGCCTGAAAATTGTGTGGAGATATTGTTGTTGTAGTAAAGCATGTGCTCCTATTGTAGCATCAAACTGTAGTAACAGCCATATTAAATCTAGATATTGCTGTACATGATTACATAATTCAGTCCACATAAAACAAAAATTATTTTTATCAGAATTTATCATGATATTCTAAATAATTTAATTTTGCCTCAAAAGGATCACTATAACTTGAGTAACTATTGCTTACTGCATAATTATTAAAATCGCATCTAGCACTCACATTAAAGTGTAAAATTACACCCTGATGAATGTGAAATGCTGCATTCAAGTGGCTGCACTCCTTATAAGTTGATTTAATACTAAAAGATGGTTGTAACTCCTCAACAATTATATGATGGTCACTGAATAAAGCATTGTAATGAGTCTTAAAAGAAAAGACATGTAGGTTCAATGTCCGTTTTATTCCATACTATTGTACCATCCCTATTTATACATTGACATGCATTAGCCTTACAACCACCTACATCATCCAAATCACTAAATATTGTCTTACCATCAAACCTTGCTATTGTACCTACTTCAGGCAAAAAATTTTCGACTTCCTAACAAACTTGCTTGCAGCACCATTGATGCTTAACTGTCAGTGAATTGTTCATTGACCATATGCTCATAGGCATTAGTACTAGCAGCTGTCCCATAAAAGTTTTCATTTTTGCAAAATTTTTGCAAATATTCAGAGAAACAATTTCAAATTGCACATCATCCCTTAGGAGTCCCTTTGAACTGTAAAATCCAGCATTTGTGCAAACTTTTAGTTTTCTAATCAAAAATTTAAGGGCATCAAAAGAGACAGGTTTATCTAAAGGCACAAAAACATTTACATTTGACCTTTGTGGTCGATTTTCTAAATTTTTGGGCCAAATGCAAGAAACTTTTCTTGGAATATCTTGAGGGTGCCCGCTTTTGGATGTCTTACAAACCTGGAGACTTCTGCTGCAAGTTATAATACTAAACACTACACAGATAAAAAATAGCTTTTGCATGAATAAAATTTCTAGATTATTAATCAGTTTCATGAAATCACATGATTCTTCTATTCTACTTTTAGATGCCAATTTGGCTTTTGGCTCTTTCATCAGTTGTTGTTTTCCAAGTCCAAAATTGTGATTGCTGAAATGTGTGAGAATTAGCAAAAATATATAGTGAGACTCTACTTGAGGCTGTACTTTCTGTGGGTGCTGGTTTGCCACTTGACAACTGATGTGTGAGGGATAATCCATTTTGCACTTCTTTTATTAGTGTGTTAATAGCCAATAGCTCTGCCTCAATTTGATCAAACGCCACATCAGTGTCAACATGCAAGATTCGACAATAGGTGGTGTCTGGCAATGGAGAATGACAATTTGGGAGTTTTTGTTGCTCTAGGGTCAGTAACTGCTTGTATTTCTCTTGGTGTTGCTGTTGTTCTGAATAATTTTGCAGTGTATTATCAAAACTCTTTTCACATGAGAGAGAATTGTCTTGATGACTGTAATTTGTATTTACTTCAGACTTATGCAATTTTCCCAGAGTAAAATTGAAATTAGTACAATGATCATCTAAATCTAAGGTATGTATCACATGCTTGTCATTGATACTATAGTTTATCTGCTATGATTCTGTGGGGAATGTAAATTAGGGTTTATACTATGATTTTGAGGATGCATATTATTTTTAGGATATTAAATATCACTCTGATTAGGATATTGTCAGTTAACAAAATTATTGCTTGTATCACAATTATGATTATCACTACTTGAATATAATACATTTCTGATAAATTGGTTTGGAAAGTTATTATAACCAGCGCTATGCTGTGTATTAAAAGGGGTATAGTAATTTTGCTCACTTCTTTTTATCCATATGGGTGCCAAGGTTGCTTTCCTGTTGACGCGGTAGTGCGTTCTGGGGCCAATCTTAGAAATGGTGTACTTTCTTTGTGTTGTCATAATATAGAATCCTTAGAAAGTTAATCTTGGATTTAAGGTCAGCAATGTCATCTTTGCCCAAATTGATCATAATGGGATCATGGATTTTTGCATTAGGTACTGGATTATCACAAATCATGTGAGATTCTACATACAATGCTGCTTTTAGGGCATCAGTTTGAGAAGAAATGTTTTGGAACTTGATGCCTTGCTCAATTTTGGGTAAAAGTCCTCAGATGGAAATTGGCTTCAAAATTGATTCATGAGCTACATTATTTAGGTCAGGATAGGCTACTCTAGCCATTTTTCTCAAATTTTCAAGAAAAATTTAGACATTTTCACCAGTTTTTTGTTGCACAAAAACTGTTGGAAAACATTGGTATATAGGCCGTCTGGATTGAATTCTTTCAATTTGCTAATGAATTTGTTAAATGAAAATAGAGGTGTAAGGGAGTGCTTAATATCCTGTAGGGCTGCTTGCACTGCACCCAACAAATTTGCTTGTAAAAACGCAATTTTGTCTTCATCATCATATTGAATACCTTGTGATTTCAGGAACTGGTTAAATTTTTTGATCCAGTCAAAAAAACAATTGCCAAAAGCTCCACTAAAAATTGGGGGTGGGTGTGAATTAAATAAAGGTTTGGTTGGAAAATGATTTTGTCTTGTTGTCAAGAGCAGGATTCACTGGCTGAAAATTTTCAAATTTTAGGTCTAAATATTCAAGCCATTGTGCCAATGGCTGTGCCAATGGCTCTATTATTTTGCAAAGAGAATTTTTAATTGCGTTATCTAAAACTTAAGCTGAATCAGGCATTTTATTTAGTTCAGATGCTTTTAAGAAAGATAATTTTGCTTTGTTCGTAACTTTTCAAAACTTCTCACTTACAGTCAATTATCAGGGGTTTCTTGACTGATAATTATGAAGGTGAGTTCTAATAGGGAACAAACTCTGGTGTTTTCTATTATTAAAACAAACAACAACAAAAATAAATTGGGTGATTGGATTTTCTCAACAAATTAATTGTCTAAGCTATCTTGAGGGGACAAAGTAAAATAAGAGCAATAATTTGAAGTAAATCTGCTTTACGTGCAGGAAAAAAAATTAATGGAATGCCAAAAATAATATGAAAAAATATGCATCCGCTTTTGCACAAGCAGTAAAAATTTAAGTAATGAGAAACCTTTTAATCAGGTTGGTCAAGTTTCATGTGAAAAAGTTAGTATGACTGTCTCATCATATCATGTATGGGGATAACGCTTATATAAAAGAAGATTAAAACATACTCAAGGTCTTTTCTGACATAATTTAATTCAAATATACCAAATAGTAATAATAATACAAATCAGGAACAATTGATGAATGCATTTTGATTCATATTAATAACAATACATATCAAAACACGTTAGGTGAATACAGTCGTGAACAATTGATGACAGTGAAGGTGAATACAAAATTGTAGCAAGAACCAAAATCATAGGTAGCGCGTTAGCGCGTACCTATAATATACTTGGGTACCCCCAACACCTGGGCACCCCCTACAGCTATAACGGGACACTTCTGGAAGGTGCGGTTTTTTTTAAAAGAAAGATAATTTTCTCTGGTTTACAACTCTCGCTTAGCAAGCTCATTTTTCAAAACTTTTTCATAGTGATCAGATTAGTTGCGTTTAGTTTGGAATTGGTGGACGGTCGTTATTTTATTACTCGGCTTAAATAAACCAAGTGACTATCTTTTGATTATTTTCTTCATCGCAAATTCAAACACCCAATTTTCAATTTGAAAATTGACCCAATTTTCAATTTGAAAATTGATCCAATTTTCAATTTGAAAATTGAAAATTGGGTGTTTTCAATTTCAAAAGTCACAACACATTGTGCTTGTGTATTGATTGAGTGAGGATTTGCAATGTGAATTCGTTGGTTAAATATTTGTGCTTGATTATAAGTGAAATGCACATTAAGGAGAAATAACTTAATGGAGTTTTAATTTGAAAATGGATGGTGTCAATAAGGTTGTCTTGTTTAAAAAGGATAATGCTGATGTTAAGAACAATATTGTTTTCCAGCGTTCCTGGACTGTTGTCATTATTGTGGCATATTACTGATTGTGTTTACTGACTGATGTACTGAAATCACGCTAATTAAAATAAAAATAGTGTACTAGCAAAGAAAAATGCTCCGATGGAACAAAAAAGATGAATATACTTGGAATTGTGGATTATTATGGATGTAAAAGGGGGGACTAGGAAAAATCTACCTAAAGTCGGAAAATCTGCTAAAAATCACACTTTCTCTAAGCAACGCGAAAAATCGATGTATATTCTGCGGCCTCTAAAAAAGTGTCTTTTTTAAATAATGTTCAAAGTTTCAGATAAGAGTGTATGAACGTAATCTATCAAGGTTACTTTTTTAAATTGCTGGCACCTGATTGATAGAAAACTAAGAGGTATTGTATTTAAAGTTCTTTTATTTTGTTATGAGCATTATAGCAAGCAAAGCAGGAGCCGATTGATTAGTGCATACAATCGTTTCGGGCATGCTAGTGTATCTACATTTAGTCTGTTTCAAGTCAACTTATGCGTTTCCTACTGTTTTAAACCAACCATGTCTTCAATTGTCTTCGATGTTTGCTATTTCATTCAATTGGCTTGGAAGACTGTTAGTTTACTTAATATCATTTCCCATAGCTACTGCATAGCTAACGTGCTGCTGTTTCAATCATTGTGGTTGAATATTTATTTTAATCTGTTGGCCGCAGAATATACATCGATTTTTTGCGTTGCTTAGAGAAAGTGTGATTTTTAGCAGATTTTCCGACTTTAGGTAGATTTTTCCTAGTCCCCCCTTTTACATCCATAATAATCCACAATTCCAAGTATATTCATCTTTTTTGTTCCATCGGAGCATTTTTCTTTGCTAGTAAAGATATGCTTAATATCAGATTATATAGTAGTACTAAACAATGCAAGATGTAAGATCACACCAACAAGATTCGGAATTAGTTTCTTAGACTTTTTAAGATAAAAAATTTAGCTAGTGAAATGGATACTTGAAAACTATTGAGAAAGTGTGAAGTAGCTAATAGGCGCATGGACAGAGTGACAATTGGGCGGAATTTGTCAGTTACATAGAAAAAGTAATAAAGCAATTAGTGTAAATCAAAGTGACATAAACTAAGTAAAAAAACTAAATTCCATGTATGGTTTAGTCACCTTGAGCTAATCCTGTATCTTGTGTAGGCTTCTATTTAACAAAGCCTTCTTGTTCAATTTGTAGGATGCATTGCTCTAAATATTGTAATTTTGCATTTTCTGGATCAGTGGTATGAGTTACAGTGTAATTTGTAAAACTTTTTGATCTTCAAGGTGCATGCTTAAACTGCTGCTGTAAAAATGCACTATGGACACTATACCTAACCTTGATTAAGATTCCTTGTAAAGTGCTATAGGTACTAAAAAAGTCCACAAGTGTGTGTACATTTTGTTATTGTGGATCCATTTTGAAGTTCTTTATAATAGAAAATAGAAAATAAACATTGACACTTAATGTTCCAAGTTTTTCATACTTGCGAAACAATTTAAGTGGATAAGCATCTCAATGCCTTGCTGAGGGTGGCAGCCACCCATGTCACCTAAATCTTAGCTGAGTGTGATGCCATCTTTTGTGGCAATGTGTCCTTCTTCTATGATAAACTTAATAGCTGTTTTACAAATGTCACGTCAAAACAGCACCATGTAAAATCTTTGCCTAGGTAATTATAAGTCATCCATAGTGCAGCCTGGTGATTGTTAATTTGTGCATTTTCCAAATTTTAGGTTCCCATGCTAGAGTGCAGTCAATAGTAGAGACTGGTTGTGTAGTGCTTGTATCATATACTATGCCTCTACTGCCAAAGAAACCGGTGATAGTGCATACAGTGTGGTTATGTACCTAGCATTTTACCGCTTCTGTGGTGTAAGGGGTGCTTATAGATGTCCAAGTATCTACCTTTATTTTTTGTGAAGTTGAGTGTAATGCCAGTGGGATACAGTGTACTTGGTGAGATTACTGAAAAATACCCACTTGTATGTTTGCCTTAATAATTAAATGTATGTGTTTTAGGCACGTCAGTACAGAAATCAAGTGAAATGATGCAGTTCAGATGAAGTGAAATGACAGTAAGAGTAGTGTAAAAAGAGTGTGGGCTATGTGCTCTACTGCGGACACAATCAGTTATCAGTTCATAAAATGATTTATTGCAAGCCTTCAAATCATAATTTAACTAAGCCGAATTCCTATGTACCTTTGAAAAATAAATGCTTTTGTCAAAAAAAAACATCATTTGTATGGTGCAGTGTAGTGTTTTCCTGGAGGTTCATCCCATCATAAATTGTGAGAACGTTACATTGTTGCTGCGGATTAGCTCAAGGTGGGTGATTTTCATACCTTGTCTCCCATGGTTCAGCGTCCCTATTTTGTCTTGGATTTGCATATGTCCTAGCAGTGTCACAGCCACAATAAGAAGTGTGCTGTACATTTTTTGTGCATTTAATGGCGTGGTGACCCAGATTGCCACATTTAGAACACCGTCCTCTTCCTTGACCATTCCAGGAGCCGCCATCCTGCCTCCAGGGCCCTTGGTTGCGGTTTGACTGCCCCCAGTTCTGCCAGTTTGTTTCTTGTGATTTTTGTAAGTGCATAATAGCGATCTGCCATGAAAGATTGTTCATATTGTCCGGTGCTGATTTTGGGAACTATCTTTGTAGTACATATGGAGCGATACTGTAAGCTTGTTCTTGAATTTCTTGTTGTGTGGCTCTCCTTATGGCTTCTTCTAACTTTTGTGGCTCAGTTCTAGGTATAGTGTAGCATTTTATTTCAGATCATAAACCACTTTAAAATGCCCCTTTTGCTACTGTTTCTTGCTGATCAGTGTTCAGTGTGGGTTAAGCAGCTTTTACTGGCATCCTAAAATTGACAGCAAATTCAGAAACAGTTTCTCCTTGTTTTTTTGTTCTGTGCACAAGTTACATTTGCTGAGTCACTGCCTACAGGAAATTCAGTTTTTAGTTCATTGACCCAATTTTGGTATGTCAATGGAGTATTTACAGTTCCTTTTTCAGGCTAATTAAAAAATTTGAGCGCTAGTCCTCTTAGAAAAGTAGGTAAAACAGAAATTTTACATGCTTAATTTGAACAGTGAGCATTAGTAAAATAGTTAAAAAAGCAAAGGCCAATCAGAAATATTTTTCTTAGAATTTCCATAGTAAAGAGGCGGTTCAGTTTGACTTAAAACATGTGGAGTGCTATCTTGAAGAGCATATAATACATGATTAAAACATCTGCAGCATTTAGGTTGAGAAGATCTTGTAGTTCTTGAAAATCTATAGCAGTTATTTTGTGCTTGAATTTAGTTGAGAACCTTGTATTATAGGACCTAGTAGGTACCGGGAGCTTGTTTAAGCATCTCGCATTCAGTTTAAAACAAATCAAAGCAATATAAAATGCAATGTAACGTCAAAAGCACAAAGGACAAATATTTATCTAATATTCATAGTTTATCAAAGACAAATTGAGCATACGTTCCAAAAATTACTGCAATTGGTAGTTTGTATCAGTATATAACTTCCAGTGAATTAAAAATAGCCTTCTTCACACTTTGCTAATGTCTAATCTAATAGTTTTGAGACCCAATAATGACATAGATAATGCTGGTAATGGTGTTATGGTAATAGAGGAACAGTAACATAGATAATGCTAGAGAAACAGCAGTGTAGATCTGATGTGATGGTATAATATTTGCAATAATGCTCAATAGCCAAACATTTAGCTAAGTAAGTGATCAAACTCGCATCTTGATATGAATGGAACAAGAGAGCTATGTGCAAGTGGCTTATATAATGTTCTTACATGATTTTAGTTTTGTTTGTTCAGTGTTCACGTGCATTGTACCTGTCAGCTTAATACTTTAGTGCATGAGTTGCTTGGGTGTGCATGTGTTCAAGTGCAAATGTCCACTACTTTTAAGCCCAGGCGTGCTAGGTTTTTCATGTAATCATTGAGTCATAAAAGTCTCATGTGATGAGCTAGGGTCTAACTTTTCACTGATAAAAGCCTCATTTTTTCTGTTTACTCAGATCGCAGGATCAAAAGAATTGAGTAGTCCCAAAATAGTGTAAGCAGTCTGTGCTAACTTAGAACATTGTATAATGTGAATATTGTGCAATAATAAGTTCATATCATCACATACAAAGTGTGGCATAATGTTTAATGATTCATATGTACAAATTAAGAAGTTTCAATTGTATATATGAGTTCTATTAAGTGCGAGTTTGTGTTTCATTTTCAGTTTTATTACAGAACAGTACAGAAACAACCCTTCTTCCCATCTCTCCAGTTAGAGGAACCTACTTATGTAATAGGTATGTTAAGTAGGTACTCTGCATAGGTAAGACTAACTAATAAAAGCATGGAGTTCTTGCAGCATGCAGTTAAATCAGGGTTAGAGGTAGCATTGTCAAACTTAGTAAATTACAATAGATTTAGGCTTAGGGTTCATCTCATTTAAAAAAAGTTAAGGGTCAATTGACAGAAGGTCGGTTAGTTTAATTGATGGTTAAGCTCTAACCTCCAGTTAGCTATCCATAGGTTAAATTTAAGTGGTATCACAGAATGCTGGTTAGACTCTGGTTGTCTAACCTATGATTAAAGTCTGGTAACCAGACTTTGACTGGTAGTTAGAAAAGTTTATCGCGATTCTAAACACAAGAAATCAATAAGTAGGAAATAATTTGTATCTACATAATTTTTTGCATACAATTTTTTGACTTCATTACTTACTTATCTTTTATCTGACACATTAACACTGCTCCTGTATTGTTTCTTACATTACTTCATTCTCCCTCTCCAATTTTTCTAGTCTAGAATTTCATTTTTTGATCAAACAGGTTTTAAAACATGAACATGTTATCAAAACTTAGAAAATGGACAATGTTACTCAACAAACAAAGAAAAACATTTGAAATCAATGTCAATGTGTTTAAAGAAAACCTCAACTGTTGATTGCAAAGCAGAGTCCAGCTTCAAGAAAATGGCAAAGCTTGAATTGGTTAAATCCGCCATTTTTGACCACCAGTTAGTTTAACCGGCTTCTGTCACTGATATTTGACCAGCAATTAGACAGAATTTAATTAATGATTAAAGTTAACCAGCTTTTTGTCATGCTAAAACCCTCAAACCAGAGATTATAATTGACTTTTTCTGGACTTTAACCATTGGTTAACATTAACCAGCATTCTGTCATTCAGCCCTGAGTTAACTCTAACCCTATTTCTAAAAAGGAGATAACCATAGGTGGGCAGCACCAAAATCCTGGGGGTGAAAAAATTTATGGAGGGGAAGAAAAAATTTGTAAAGGTCAAAAAATGGTCTTAAAAGTGGTTGTATGGCAAAAAACACCATTTTTTGACGTTTCTCATTGAGCACTATCTAATGGCATCAAAAAATTGCTAAAAAAGCAAAAAAAATTTCTGGGGGGTATTTTGATTTCTGTGGGGGGTATTTCAACTTCTGGGAGGGTGCATACCCCTCCCCCCAAACCCCACCCCATGCCCATGTGTGGAGATTGCCCATTTAAAAGAGTTATTTATATGATTAAGAACATACGCCTTTTGGCTTGCATTCTCATTGAAGTTGCTTCAATGAAAACTTCCCCTTTGAAGGTAGCAAACCCCAACTTACATTGTGAGCACATCAAAATCCGCCAGCCAGACCCTCTCCCAGAAATTGATATTTCTGATTTTTTTGTTTTTTCCTGCAATTTTTTATGCCGATGCAAGAAGCTCATTGAGAAACGCCAAAAAAACAGTGTTTTTGCCCCACCATAAATGTTTAGGCACCTTTTACTTTTTGAATTTGAAAATTTTCAGTACCCAGAATTTTCAAGCACCTTTTACTTTTTTGAATTTGAAAATTTTCAGTACCCAGAATTTTCAAGCCACCCATGTATGCTTGCATGCAATGCAACTTACAAGAATCAAAAAATATGTCTGCAGTCTACACATGTATAACTCATGCGACCTAGCTGGGTATACATATTGTTGCATGTAGTATTCAGACATTTATTAGTTTTCATGCCAACATACCTAGTATGTAGTCCCTATGTAATTAAAAGCCTGAGATAACAATGTACATTCAAGCAATTCAAAATAGAATGATTATAAGACAAACATAATATAACAGGACAATCTATCACAATTCCAAGGTTTTATCACTGAGATTGTGACGGTTTTTGCTCAATAAGACACTCACTTGACTAAAAATGCACACAGCTGGAGCAGTTGAGGCGGGTACAGGCAAGGTACACAGTGCTACATGGTATAAACTTGGAAACGGTTCCTTTTTAGCTTGTCAATAAGGAAATGGTTCTGAGATGTCAGAAAAGTTAGTTTTTTAAAGTTGATTAAGTTGCTTCACTTGGAGTCTAAAATACAGTGATAAAAATTATGAGTTGTAAACATATAAATAAATAACTTACTCAACCTTTTTTAACCCTTTCTCAATTAAAGAGTTAGGCTTAACCCTATTGGTCACTAACTCACCCAAAATAGGCTTAATTCTATTGAAAAAGCCATGGGTTAACCCTATTTTGGGTTAAGTTAGCCCTAAGTCTGACAAACTAAATGGAGGGTACCCTCTCAACAGTCTGTAGCTTCATGAAATTTGGGAATCATGACACTTCATTGAACACTGTGTTTTTTCTCTTTTTTCAGTGCTCAAGCCCATGTGTTTTATGAAGTGTAGCAATTTATGTATTTCATGAAGCACTGGGCTGTTGAGGGGGTACCCTTAATGCTGATTCAGCTGCCATGCTGCCAGAACTTGATGTTTTTATTAATTAGTCAGACCTGAGAAGAGTTCCTGCATAATATACCTATTACGTAAGTAGGCTCTATTACCTGCATAGATGTAAAGGGAGGGATTTTTCTGTGCAGGTAATATTCAGTATATCATTTTTACATAATCTGCTCCACTATGTTGGCATAAATTAATTTACCAAAAATGAAACAGAATCAGCCAGCATGAAATAAAAGCAACAGGCTTGTTGCCAAATGCTTCACAAAGCAGACTATTACGAGCCTCTTTGGCTTAACATACGTTGCATGTGAATTGAATAGGATGACATTCAATGTCAAAAAACACAGCAAATGATCTGTACAAATGTTTTGGGGTTAAAAGCGCATATTTGCTTCAATTTGGTGGTTTTGGCAACAACTCATTTGCTCCTTTAATTGGGGAATATTTTTGCACAATAATTTTGACAAAGAGTCACCATTGTTGAATTTAGTGGCTGTATGGGGATTTGTAGCAAATTTGGCCTGAGCCAAAAAGAATTTTTAATGTTTACCTGACTATGCACATATGTCTCTTGAGGTTAAATATAAAAATTAACCGTCTTGCATGCAAACAGATAAAAATGATTGGAAACTGTTCTAAGAGTTTTTAATCAGAAATCACTGTTTAGCTCTTTTTATTGAGCATATTTATTTTGTGCATTAACCCAGAAATAAGTTAATAATGCTAAAGCAGGTATTTATGTAATTGTGTACATTTAACAATCCTTGACAATAGAAATAATGCTAACAATGTCAATCAATAATGACTTTTTATAAAAGAATAATTTAATAGAGAAATATAATAATATAGTAGCAATAGGCATGCTCTAAAATGGAATTAATATTATAAATTGTCTACCAAAAATATTGTAGTTATAATTAATGCAAAACCCTGTCTTTAATGTATTAACAAATCTATCTATTTGTAATGATTTTACACAAAATCTAATGAGTTAATCATTGCACATTTTGTGTGGTTGTAAGGCACATTACACTGAAAACAGCAAAATGTGTCTTAGCATGCAATTTTCAGAATATTGAATATGTGTTCAACTGTTGTCCTATAGCGTAGCTCCCCAAAATGCACATACTCAAAAAGGAAACACACTTTTCTGGTTTGCTTAGGTTTTTTCAGAATCTAATTATTTAATAGCAAAAATGAGAAAAAATTGGTGACGGGGGCATAATATGTAAGTACCAATTATTTTCAGCATTACCAATGCTGCTTTACTAAGCAATGGATCACTTTTCAGCTGTAAGTTATCAAGAAAAGGGTTAAAATATGTGGCCTTTTTTTAGCAAGATTTGAGCAATTAAAGAATCAAAAAGCAGCCAAAATTTTAAAAGACGAGAGACTAGACATGTCTTAAATTGTGGAACAAAGGTTTCCCAGGAAACCCAAACGCCTATATATTGTATGTGTGTGACACAAAGCATGCATTTATACACTCTTAAGTCTATCACATTGTTATCATTATGGACTAAATTGCAAATGGTTAATTTGTTTGAGACAGTTGAATAGATTTTAATCAAGTAAAATTCAGAAGCATCTTCTTTCTGCACATATTGGACAAATTGACTTGGCACAAAATATATTTCAAAAAATTCTTGTATTCAACATTCAATTAGGAGCTATAAAAAGTTAAAGTACACAACTGATTTGCATGCTGAATTTATATACAATTATTTTAAATATCCAAAAAATTGATTATCATATTCAGAAAAATGGTGCAAATTGATGAAAATGTACTCTAAATCTGTAGATTCCAAAATTGCATTTGAGAATAAATTAGGGTATAATTCAACATTTTGTATTTTTAAGACCCTGTAATGCACCAAGTACATATCAGCGACTCATGAACATATTCTCCGTGAGCTGCAATAAAAAATTTGTTTAGTCTGCCTAGATGACATTCTAATTTATTTCAAATCTTTTGAGAATCAAATGCAAAACTTATAATTAGTCTTTGACCAAGTGAAGGATGCAGGACTAACACTGAGACTCGTAAAAATGTGATATTTGCAAGGGAAGAGTCCGATTCTTTAGGCATCAACTCACTGTCAACGGACTAGCACCTGCTAAAATTAAAGAGCACAGAATTAAAGAAAAAAACAGCCACAGATGTAGACCAGCTAAGGTCTTTCCATGGTTTAGCCTCTTATTACCACCATTTCATCAAAGATTGCAGCAAAATTGCTGTGCCACTCAATAGCCTCTTATGGAAAAATAAAACATACTTATGGATTGATGAGTGTCAAAATCATACTAAAAATTAAGTTTTGTTGATAACTGCACCACTCCTGAAATTACTAGATTTTACACAAGACTTCTATATACAAACCAATGCATCTGATTATGGCATTGGCACTGTACATACTTAGTCAAATCTTTGACTGAGAAAAAAAACAAATTTTTGCACCCAATCACATATATTAGATCTCTCACTAAACCTATGTGCAATTACTTAACAACTGAGCATGAAGGGCTTGCTGTGGTTTGGGCGGTCTAAATTTCCATCTCTACATTGTTGGATACCAAGTACAGGTTTAAACTGATCATGCTTAACTTCTCGGACATTTTAAGAAAGAAAATAATCTAATTGATAGACTAGCTTGATAGCACATTACAATGCAGCAAATTAATTGCACTCTGACACATAAATCACAACAAAAGTGCAAAAACACAGATGCAGTTTCATGGCTTATTGTAGTCTGTGTTTATGAGTAAAATGCACATATAATGGGCAAGCAGAAATAGGATAATCACCTAGCAGACATCAGTAGCAGATCCAGGATTTTCCTAAGGGAGAAGCGGTACACCTAAGGAGGGGTGGAATCCTGTCTCAGGCGGAAAAATAAGCCATTTTAACCCAAAAATTGCTAAAAATCCTTAATTTTGCTCAATATTTTTGACGGACATTGATAGTAGTGAGAAAATTGTGCACTACCCACTGGAATCTAGTTCTCAAAGTGTAATTTTATCTAAAGCCAAGCTCTACTCTATGACAGACAAGTGTTTGTATATACAGCTAGACAAAAAGAGGACTCAACATAAACTAGTCATTCCAATTTCACTACACCAAGAGATACCTGAATCTTATCATGATGATATATTTTCTGGACATTTTGGATTTAAAACAAGACTTATCGGCAACTGAGGCAAAAATATTTTTGGAAAGAAAGATAAATGATATTAAAAAGCACTGTACGGAATGTTTAGGCTGTGCAACTCATAAATCTCTCACACTCAAAACGAGAGCAGCCCTGTGTCCTTCATTGATGGAAGGTCCATTTGATAAGGTTGCAGCTGACATTTTGGAACCATCACCTATGATTGATTAATAAGGAAAACAAAAATACAATTGTTTTTACAAACTATTTAACAAGGTGGGTCATGTACTTTCCTATTTCTGATTGCACAGCTAAAACAACTGCTTTAAAGTTAATAGAAGTCAATTTATATTGTCATTTGGCACCAAAACAATTACTTTCTGATTGTGAAACAAATTGAATGTCTAAATTTATTCCGGAAATTTGTTCTCTTTGTGAAATCAAAAAACTCAACACTACATCTACCATCCCCTAAACTGATGGATTGGTTGAGAAGTTTAAACATATGCTAGCAATTATGCTCTCTATGTAAATATGTGAGTCAGAATCAGTGAGATTGGGATGATATCCTTCCTTATGTTACTTTTTGCTTATAATTCTACACATCAGACAAGCACTAAATTTTATCCATTTAGATTGCTTTATATGCGAACTCCAAGACTACCTATTGACACCACTCTAAACTTTAGGGCTTCTTGATACACTATTGATTTACATGACTATTCCAGCAATTTCAAGCAATATTTGACAAAAGTGTGGACTCTAGCAAAATAAAACATTTGTCAAGCTCAGGAAACTCATAAAAACTCATATGACAAGAAATTGAAGTTTACTAATTGTAAAATTCATGATCATAGTTTTTAATCCCAATATGCCTCAGAGAAAAACTTACAAATTGATGCACCAGTGGAATAGTCCCGTTAAAAAAAATTAATCAAAACACCTACTCTGATTTTTGAGTCACCTAATGAAAAGAATGAACTCAGAACTGTACACTTTAACTGTATGAAACTTTATGCAGTTACGCCTAATGATACTAATGATAAGTAGGAACAGGGGAATTCAAGCAAACCCAAGATTAAACCCTTACAAGAGGGAGGAGAAGCTCAACTTAAAGTTCAAACAACTCCCTCTCACTCCTATAACCTTTGCAATAGGAAACAGTGAAGCTGATTTGAAACTTTAAAGAATAAAGCAATAAAAAAGGTCAACTTCAGCTCATTTAAATACTCATACTTAATTATCTCAAGTAATTGATAAGCTCTCTTTCTGAATATTGTAGATTATGCAAAGATTCCAACAACTACACTGTCCCTTCAGACCAATGATTAACAACACTTGTAAAGAGCAAACACAAGACCAACGCCAAGAACAACCCACTCCAGTTTCATTAACAAAAATTTGACATTTGGAGCAATAGAACCAATTTAAAAAACAAAAGGATTAGCTTGATTATCTTGACTATCAATCTCTATGGCTGCAGGATAAAATAAAATAACTGAAACTGAACCCGCAAAGGCATTAACCAAAGCTTTGAAGTCTAACTTTCTGAAATTCACTGAATCACAGGCCACTTAACTGTTGTTTTGCACTAATCTCTTGACCCTGGCTTCATCTATGTAAACATGATTATTTTCATGTACTCACTATGGCTATAAATCAGAAATTACTGGCTACAACTGTTAAGTTGTCTGCTACCAGCCAAAAATTGCTTACTACTTCACTTTCATTATCAGTAGATTTGCTGGTGAGTGCATCTGACAACAGCTGACAAAATTGAAAGGGGAAGACTTAGCACAGCCTGAACCTAAATAGGCCCAGCCCCAACAACCCAGCCATTCTGTTCAGTGTACACAGTCCAAAGAATCTGCCACCGACAGAGCTCAATGACCCCATACAAATCACATTAATGGCACTACTTGTGCACATTACACCATCACTTTAGGTGAGGATTACAATACTACTGGCTAGAGATGTTCTGCTTCCAGGTTTTTCAAAAAATGGTTCTGGTTCTTGGAAAACAAGAATCTTGGTTCCGGTTCCGGTTCTTGCGTAAGTTGGAAGCATTGGTTCCGGTTCTGGTTCTACAACTAGAGAACCATCAGTTCCGGTTCTTGGTTCCTGTGTTGAAGCATGTCTACTCCTGATAGCCTGACTTCACCGGAACATTTGACAATGTAATCAAAAGATAAATTACTCAGGAAGTTGTTTCAATCTGGAAACTGCATGTTCAAATAAGTTCTATGTCTAGTTGACAATTTACTTATAAATCACTGAATATTATCTAAATTTTTCTTAATTGGAGGCTTATACAAAATTGAAATGCTTAATTCATGACAAAGATCTGCTGCGATTGTGGAAAGATAAGTCAAAGAATTTGCTGATTCTTGCATTTATAGCTAAGCAGTATCTTACAGCCAGTGGCGGATCTAGGATTTTCCTAAGGGGGCAGTATCGTAACTTTTCGAAAAACATTCAAAAAATAGGTCCAAAAATTTGCCCTTAACGCGCAAAACAGCTTTTTTTGGCACTTTACAATGTATTTTTTTACGTTAAATCACTATTGATGCAATATTTTCTCTTAAAATTTTAAAGTTTTTGATAATTTTGTGCTAAAAATCACTAAAATTCTTTGACTTTATCAGAATTCTGGCGCAAAACAGTTTTTTGTACAAGGTCCGTCTGACATGTACAAAGATGATCCTCAAAAGTCTTTGTACATTGTGTACACACAAATTTTTGGGTACTATAATGTGGTACAGTAGCGATTTCAGTGTGGTAAAAACAGAGTTGTTCAACTTTTGGTAGTGTATTGCAGCTAATTTATGGGTCTCTAAGGACAAAAATCACTAAGAATTGTCTTAAAATGGCGCAAAGTGCCAAAAAATTTGACATTTTTCCTCTATAAATGCAGTTTCTGCCATTATAAAGATAAATAGAGCACACAATTAGTCCTTTCAACGCAAAGCGCCTCAAATTTCTGCAAATTTTAGACTTTTTTTTGTAATTTTTGTCTCTCCAAAAATCTTTGTACATGTACAAAGACGGTCCCAAAAAGTCTTTGTACATCAGGAAAAATCTTTGCCAAATACAAAAAAAGCTGTGGCGCGAAGTGCTGGAAAATTTGTGAGATTAAAACGGATAGATGTCTAGAAGCATGATTTACAGCTTGATTTACTGTATTTATAGCATTTGATGCAAAACATTGAAATTTTTAATTGAAAATGAAGAAAACTATGCAAGAATAGCTGTTTCTGCTGCTCAAATTGTTTTGAAACCTACATGAACAGAAAATGGCTTCCAGGTGGCAAAGAAAGTAAATAAATGTCATTAGTAGGTATGATCCGGCGCATAGCGTCAAAAGAATTTGAGAAATTATGGTCACTTAGGGCCAAAAAATAATTGCAAATTGTATATTTATTCTATATCTCGTCAAATATTTTTGGCAAATGGAGGACTGCAGCGCCAGCTAAATGCATAATATTGGAACAGCTGTTCAGTTGCGCTGGGATCATTTATGACCCTCTCAGAAACAGGCTACTTGGCAAAAAAGCAGAATGACTGTTATTTTTAAAATATAATTTACCCAGAACAATACTAAGTTTTAGTCTGTAAACTTTTGGGTAATAAAAGATTGAATTGCTGTTTCATGTCTTCACTAAATTTTATGAAGTTCGATTTTTACCTCTAATTTAAAAAAAACAAGAGTTGACTCCAAAAAAGATTGGTTTCAGTTCTAGTTCTTAGAAAATCAAAAAAAATTGGTTTTGGTTCCAGTTTTGGTTCTTAGAATATCAAAAAATTGGTTCTCGGTTCCGCTTCCGGTTCCAGAAAAATGGTTGGTTTTAGCCAGTTCCGGTTAACCGGCACATCCCTACTGCTGGCCAACAATTGGCTAAAGGCCATGCCCCACCACCTAACTGACCTCCCTCAGATTTATGTATCTCATGATTGCTCAACTGAGCAGGCCATACCCACACATGGGCATGGGGGGTTTGGGGGTATGCACCCCCCAGAAGTTGAAATACCCCCCCCAGAAATCAAAATACCCCCCCCCCCAAAAAAATTTGTTTTGCTTTTTTGGCAATTTTTTGATGCCATTGGATAGTGCTCGATGAGAAACGTCGAAAAATGGTGTTTTTTCGCCATACCACCATTTTTAAGGCCATTTTTAACCTTTGAAAATTTTTCACCCCCCAGAATTTTGGTGCTGCCCACCTATGGCCATAACCCTTCTGAGATAGGATCCGCACATTTGCAATACACTAGCCTTATCAGAACTAAGAAGTCCTGAGGTAATAACTGGCAAGCCTGGTCATCCAACTTTTTGCTCTGGTCTGTCCAGACAACCTGGTCCTCCTCTTTGAAGCCAATGAGCTTGGAGGAGTTCCTAACAACATACAAGCACTACTATGGGATCCTATTTTCTTTATAATGTCTCATGGATGTACACCTTTGACACTACAGGCTTGCTACTTCATAGATGGCACTTCAAATCGGACCTGCATGGGGTTGTGAGGAAACTTGCACTTCATTGCTCAAATCTATTCCCCAGAACAGGAGATGAAACAAAACTGTTTCATAAATTAGGTCAATCTTACATCTGGACCCTCCACCTGCTGGACCTGCCTGTAGTGCATTTAGGCGATTGCCACCATTGACTTTTTCACATTCATTGACCAAAGCTACAACAGCATCATACATGCTTCTATTGTTTGGCCAGATTATGGAGTCTGGTTGAGTCCAACAAATACTATCAACCAGAAGCAGCCCAACAATCATCACAAGCAACCCATCAACACACAAGAACACTGATAAAAAAATCAAATAGGCCACTAATGGCTGGCAATCAGATCAAAGCCAAATTGGCCAGATTGATTGAAAGACCACTTGATGACTTTTACAAGAATTTTTGCCATTGCATGAGTTACCAATTGATGCACACATATTATTTATTTTTTGAACACTGATTCAAGGTACCTCCAGGCAAATATCTACAACTGTCGGCACCACACCTGGGCGTGGGGGGTTTAAGGGGGTATGCAGCCCCCCAGAAAACAAAATACCCCCAGAAATCAAAATACCCCCCCAGAATTCAATTTTTGAAAAATTTTTTTCATTTTTTTCGCAATTTTTTGATGCCAATGGATAGTGTTTGATGAGAAACGTCGAAAAATGGTGTTTTTATTGCCCTACCACCATTTTTAAGGCCATTTTTCGACTTTCAAAAAATCTTGCACCCCCCAGAATGGTCGGCACCCTAAGGAACAACAAATCAGAAAAGCAATTGATTATCAAGTACAGAATGGACAAATTGATCCACATAAGTGATTACAGTGATAAAATTTACTGTTGATTTGTTTTATGTATGATTTTTCCCTTCATGCAGTGAAGGTACTATTTAACATAAGGCAAAGAATGTAATGAAAACTAATCTCTCATAACACAAGAACATCTCATTTGTAATATCAAACTATGATATAATATAATATAATAACACAGCTGTTTTATTACTTAGTAACACAAGCGTAAGCTATAGTGCAGTTTTGTCATTCAAACATTAAGCAATAAAACTATTTGCTCAGTTGCAGATCAAAACTGGAACCATTGCTCCTTTTTTAAAACAAAGACTCACATCCTTTTCAAGTCCTGCCTGACCATTCATGTAAAAATCACTATATTGTAGAAATCTACAGCCAATGCCAACTAGCTCACCCAAGAATGAACTCCATTGGCCCCTGAGAAAGACAGACCGTATCTGCATGCATTTAAATAGTATAAGACCCTGGTTGGTCCCCCAAGTCAAATTTGGTCCTATTGCCAATTCATCGATTTATCTTCTATCCACTGTATATTCTATTATATGTATGTTCTTGTCTTTGTTTCAATTAAACTCATCCTAGGGTCATTTTTAATATGACCCTACAGTAGTCACTGAGTATTACATAACAGCCACCATATGTGACAGTCTATAGACCAATACCAGCCAGCCACTCCAATTGACAGCAAAATTTAAATTAAGCAATTCGAGCAAAAAAAGGTTTAGAAAATTTTAAGCACAGAAAAATTTTTTAAAAGAGAAATTCAAGTCAAGAAAAGCATTTTTTGGAAATAAGCAAAAAGAATGGATTCCCAGAAATAAAGGGCCTTATGCATAGGATGCTATGCCTAGAAAGAATTCTAATATGTCAATCACCTGTAGCAAAGAGAGTCATGTGCAATGACATTGCCAAAGCCGGTGTCACCTACGCGTGGAACAAAGCATTTAATTGTAAAATACAAATATTTAAATGCATATTTTAAACAACGATTTTCCTTTTTACTATGTGTTTTAAAGCAATATGTACGTTATGAAAACGATATTTGATCTTGTTTTTATATAGTAACATTCATAAAATCTATACTGTAAATCAAATTGCAATGTATGTTGACGTAATGATAATGCACTATGTAAATCAAAATCGCAATAATTTAATTAATAACTTTTGTGTTCGTATAATTATATTGGAAAAGGCGAACTTGTAGACGGATAAAGTAGTTCTATAGTAGAGCATGGTAAAAACCAGATAAAACCGGTTTTGGAACCAGACAGAGCAGACAAACATCAGACGGATAAGACACTTTAAATTAATTGCTAAAATGTCAAAAATCTTGTTTACAAGATTTTATTCAAAATTAATGACCGGAAAAAGGACAAAATGACTAATTGCAAAGCCAAAAAGTGGCCAAAGGAACTGACAAAAAAAACGCCAAAAGTTGACCTAAAAATCAGCATGGAAATCATTAAGCCACACACAAAAAATAGGGAACAACTGACTTGCTCACTAAATTCAATACAGAGGTTAGCAAGGTTGCAGAAGGTTAAAGCATAAAACCCAAGTTACCACTAAACTCATAAACAAGCGCTTGTAATAAGCACATTAGCATGCAAAAAGATGCAACAACATCGAATGAACAAGTGCAAACAGGTGAGTGAAAAATAGCCAAAAAATAATTAATCAAAAAGGTGCCAAAAGCGCCGATCATCTATATAATTGGCGCGACTCAAAGTCTAGGCTCTTTCCTCATTTTTGTCTATCTTTAGTCTCATTCCAACGCTCCAGCTCCTAGAGCTCGCGCAATACCGACCCTACAAGTTACGCCACCAAAATTGCCGTTTTTGTTAAATCGCATTCGCTTTGATTTTCGCAAATCGTAAGTTTTACTTTGATCTTCCAATAAAATCATAAACTCTTAAATTGTTGTTGTTTTTCTTCAACACACAAGGAAGGAGATTCAACCCCAACCCTAATTCATGACAAATTGGCTGAAGTTGAATAGAGAAATTGAAGATGAATAAGCGGATTTCACATTGCAATAAGTGAATAATTAGTGAGGCAAAATTTGGGCGTGACATATTTGGCGCAGGAAGTAGGATTGCATTTTGCGTCTTTTTGATAATTTAAAAAAAAATCCTCTGCTGATTTTTTTTGAGATATTTGTTGATCTCAAAAAAAATTTTTTTCTCTCATGGATCAGTCTTAATTGTTGAAACCAAATAGTTTGTCTGTCATAGCGAAGCAAACTTAGATGAATAATATTAGATTGAGTAGTTAGTATTTTGAAGAATAAGAAAAGTCCAGAGTATTGAAATTGAAATTTTATTAATCTGTTTTAATAAGTGCGCAGGTCTATTGCAGTACTGCATAATTTATCTATTTACCTTAATTGACTGGCCAGCAATTTTGGTAATTTTCAACATCATTACAGATAAATTATTTAATTATTATTGAACCAAGCCATAAACTATACCAAAGTACAAGGGCAGAAAAGGTATAGAAGTAAATTGATTGTTTAACCCTTTTTTAACGGCACTTTGTGTAGGGTAGTTCATTCAAAATCTCATTCATATTCGAATTCCCCATCCTTCAAAAAGTCTCCCCTAATTTTTTTCGTGACTCTAGCTACAGTAGGACATGAGAAAAAAAAGTCCCATTTTGGGATGGTCGTTAATAAGTGTATGTCCCATTTTTGGGACGGTTGTTAATAAGTTTACATGCAGGACGCTCGTCAATAAGTGTACATCCCATTTTTGCCATCATTTTTGAATGGAAAATCTTTGGGATTGACGTTCTCTATATAGTCCGATGTTGTTCCAAGGTGATTCTCTAGTTTAGATACATACAAGGTACATATAGGTAGGTATAGGTACCTATGTACCTAATTGGACTGTAAAGCAGCTGGTTTACAAAAGTAGTATCAGGAACAAATGGGGGGCGACCGCCCCCATTGGCTGAAAATAATGCGAAAATTAACTATTTTTGAGTGATATTTGGGTAAAAACGTGCAATTTTTCCGCCCAAATACATAAGGGTCCCACCCCCTTAGGGAGTACCGCCCCTCCTTAGGAAAATCCTAGGTCCGCCACTGGGCAGTATGTATGCACGTACCATTCTAAGAGAGAATTTGAGCAGTTTCTGAAGGTAATTAAGGTCATGAAGACATCAAGAGAAAAACAGAGTCGCTTTTTCATGCTGTCACTTATGAGCGCGCATCCCAAAAATGGGACTTTATTTTTCGATCTAAATTTCTCAAAGGGTATTAGCCGCACTTTAATTATTGAGATACCGTTAGAAAGCCCTGAATGAGCTCTACAGCTCGTAAAAATTCCTGACCAGAGAAACAAAAAATTGTGGAACCCAGGACAACCAATGCGGCGGACAAAAAGTGAGGTCATTTCAATACAGTATATTTCAAATTTCACACTTCTAACATAAAAGAAAATGCACATAAACTTGCAGATCTTGGACAATGCTTTCAAATGAACACTCACACGTTTTATAATATTCCATTGTTCTTGAGTTATTTTGCAGCAAACTTTGTGGAGGAAAATGGGACGGGCGTTAATTAAGGGTTAATTTATACCGAAGTACAAGGGGAGAAAAGGTATAAAAGTGCATTTGTTTATATATATATATATATATATATATATATATATATATATATATATATATATATATATATATATATATATATATATATATATATATATATATATATATATATATATATATATATATATATATATATATATATATATATATATATATATATATATATATATATATATATATATATATATATATATATACCAGAAGTACAACGGGAGAAAAGGTATATAACGTATTAATTAATTTAGTTGAACGATTTACATTATACTGAAGTACAAGGGGAGAAAAGGTATAATAGTACATCAAATATTTGGCTTATACTGAAGTAAATTGGTTGAAAAGGTATAAGGGCAAATATACAATTGCTTAAGTGAAAACTGATACGCTATTTGTTTATTATTGGGACTGATCTTGGGAGAACAAAAAAAAACTTAAAACGGACTCTTCTCAGCAATCATCTGGGGAACACGAGCATACAGATATTGATGAAACTGTAAAAGATATTGAGGAAATTTTGGATAATTCTTCCAAAAATTTGACAAAATTAAATAAACTCTTGCAAGAATCCCTATTAACTTTAGAGGTTCCAAGTGTTCAACTTCATAGCACTCCTACCTCAGCTGACGTTTCTTCTAGAGCACATAGACAGGCATTAGAACTTTTTCAGGGTTCATCTATAGCTAAACAAAGTTATAAACACACTTTAGATTTTACTGAAGCAGAAACTTCTCAAAGTTCAACTTTATTCTATCATTATTATTTATTTCCTGTAAATAAACTCTGAAAGTCGCCGAGAATTTTTAGCTGAAATATTAAAATGACCTGTTACTAGAAAAATGGCTCACAATCCTCAAACCATGGCTGATGCTTTTCGAGCAGCTTTTGATGATTTTGGAGAACCATTAACTACAAAAATTAACAGATTAAAAACAATTGTTGAGCAGGGTGGAGCTCAAGTTCCCGGAGCTAATATTTCTGCCCTCGACTCATTCAATCGTCTAGGAGTTTTACTTGGTCAAAGGCCACCTAAACCATTTTCAGGTGCTTTTGGCGAGTCATTTCAGGAATGGATTAAAAAATTTGAGAAATATATGCTTTTGCAAGGAGTTTTGAATGCTGATGACAATTATAAAATAGCATTTTTGGAATCAAATTTTGCTGGAACAGCTATAGCAAAATTAAATAGTATTTTGGGACGGTTGACAGCACCTACGTATGATGCACTTAAAGAAGAATTAGGAGGTGAATTTACGGAAAGGTAGGAACAGTGATATTTATCAGGGAATGATATATGATGCTGGACAACAGAGGAATGAGACCGCCCTTGAATTTGCAGAAAGACTTCAAAAATTAGCAAAATCTGGCATACCCTGAATTAGCATCTGAAAATTGCGATTCTATCATAAAACCGATTTTTATTTGGGGAATTTCTCCTAAAGTTTATGAGGGATTAAAATATCAAGAATTAGGAACTTTAGAAGAAGCGATAAGAAGGGCGACATATACTGAGAGCTAATGTTTTTCGGGAGGGTATTCAAGAATTTCCCACCCAGTTTGATCAAAAAGATGGATTTAATTTAAATATTTTACCTTCAGTGACAATGGAAGACTTGTCGTCTACTCATTTGAGCGACAGTCGGCGACCACAATGTTGCATTTGTACAGGAGCTCGCGATCATTCTATGTCAAAGTGCCCAATTCTGCGCGAACGACCGCTGCCAGCAACGGGGTGCTTTCAATGCAGTGGACTCCATTATGCCGCCGGTTGCCCAAATCGCGATAGCGAAGGTAATAATCCAGATTACTTCCTAAATAATATTAATTCAAATAGAAATAATTGTCCTAAAAGAAATTTTGACAATAATTACGGTAATAGTTTGAATAATTATGACAATTGAGGCTATGTACGTAATGGTAGCAACCAGAGTTATTATAATTATGAAAATAGTTGGAATAACTGTAATTGTCCAAATAATTTGAATAATTTTAATTATGGAAATAACCAGAATAGTCGTAATTACAGTAATTATTATTCTGGAAGTAATCAAAATAATCGTGACTATAGAAACAGTCAGAATAATTTTGAATATAAAAGTAATCAAAATAAATATGATTATAGAAATAATGAAAGAAATCGAATTAATGCTACTTATCCAAGAAACGCATACATTAGTGAGGAAGACAGACGTAAAGAACAAACGGGGCAAAGTTCAGGGTCTTCCTCCCAGGCACAAAGCCCTGCACTTCAGTCAAGTTTTAAACAAAATTCCGGAAATCGTGAAAAGAATGTTCATTTTAGCAGAAACTCAAGTAGAAACACGAATAATGTGATTTTTCAATCGGAATTTCAAGAATTTGATGAAAGAAGTGATTCAGAAACTTCCGATATTGAGGATGAGGGATTGCTCCCACAAACCGATTCCATAGGGTATGTGAATGTCATTTCCGTCCCCTCTTCCTCAGTTATGGAAAATTCAGACACCGGTATTTGCCTCGGGGGACATCTAACGACGAAGGTATTGATATTGCCGGTAGTGCCATTATTGACGCCGACACAATTGCCGCATGGGAATGGTGCTACGAGCAACATCTCGCTTGGTTAAATAGAAAAATACGACGTTACCCGGAACCCATCCGTTGGTCCAAAATTGCGGACTCAACCTCGGTGTCCAGTGAAAACGATAATGCTCAGGTTAAGCCCACTCATGACTCCCTGCTGAATCAAGATCTTGCATTCAGATAATGACTTATGTTACATCAAAAATAATTTCTCAAAAATGTTGAACAAAAATAATTTGCGATTTATAGACGTTTGCCCCCACCATCGCCATCAGCGCCGCCCCTATTACCGCTGGCAAAAGCGCTGTACGTGCAGAAAATGCCCCCGCCACGGTCGGCGACAACGTAAGCAAGGTACCACTAAACGTCAAACGGCAAGAATCACAGCAGTTCCGCATCGTTTTTAGACATCAAACAGCGCATTTAACGCTGCCCAGTATTTGAATAAGCGTCTACAGGAACGCAATTTTGATGAAGCCAGCCCAAGCAAACAAGCCGATAGACAGAATCCGCGTTATCGTTATAACGCTTGGACCCCAAACCGAGGTGAGAACTTTAGACAATGTAATTGGTTATTGTGTAAAAATTTAATGAAATTTAAGGATGTTGATAATTGTACTCATTTAGTGTACAATTTATTGAATTGTCTTAAATACAGTGCAGTTTTATTATTTAAATTAATATTTGTTTTTTGTGAAAGGTTTGCTGAGTTATTTTATATTTTTCTGAAGTTTTGTATGTACAATTTTGTTTTTTTTTAAATTGCAAGCGCATCGAAAGGAGGGTTCTTGTATATCAACAAATTTACCAAACACTGCTAATAAAGTTGAAAAGCTCTGGCAGGAGAAGAAATATTTTTCTCAATTTTCAGATCAGATAGATGGCTCACCCCAACCATTTAACTTTATGGCTCGAAGTAATTGTGCAAAGCCAAACATCAAACCCACTGCTTACTCTCAGATATATTCGAGCCAACGTTGGTTCGCCGTTACCATGATACGTCAGCTAATACGGATAGCGACGGCGACGAAGATGTCTTCCTTGCTAATGAAGACGTCGATCTTATTGAAGCAGAAGTTGATCCATCCGATAACCCTTTCTTGCAGCCTTATCACGGCGATGAGGAGTCCAACGCCAACGAAAATGAAATCAGCCACAATTTGCACAGTAGCCCGCCGCTGGCTGATTCACCCGCAAGTCCTGACGTCGCATCTGCCGAGTCTAGCATCGATCCTTTACTCAGCAAAATCTGCGACATTAAAGACGTCGACGAGCGCCAGTCACGTCTGGCGGCATGGGTGGATGCGAGAATCAAAGCAAAGCAAGCTAAGGATAGATAGTAAAATAAACAAAAATTTAAAGAGTGAAGAAATAGAAAAAAAATTTCAAAATTAAAATTGCAATAAAAATTACAAAATCCAAAATTTTGCTAAAAAGTACAAAAATAAAAGTTTAATAGAAAAAAATCAACAAAATTCAAAAAACTCAAAAACAATATTTAAATTATTTATAATGTTATATTTATTTTGCGTGACATATATTCATTATATAAGTAGTTGTGTGTTTCCTTTCACGTTCAATTTGATGTGTAAACAAGTAATTTGTCTATCTAAAATTTGCACGTTTTATATCACTACTTTATCTATTTTACCTAAATATAAAATTTTGTACATAATTATCGTTTTTCTACAACTTAGTGCAGGGGAGGAGGCTCAAAAGAATTTCCAGATTTGCGGGACTAGTCGTAGTGGGCATTCCTTTGACATTCCTAGAGCAGTGAAATGTTCTTTTCCGGGAGATTTACAGACTCCAGAAAAAGTGAACGTTTCAATTTTTGTACCCAGGACTGAGCCTAAAACTACATTTGCAGTAAAATGTACAAAAATAACTAGAACTGTTTGTACCTACATGGGATTCTTTTTTGGAAAATGGATAGCTTCTGATAAAAGAAGCTTGAACCAATTTCTTATGATGAATGTAAATTTTCCTACAAAAATAAAGAATTCCACGGGATTCATCTAAATAAAAATTGTGAAGGATTTTGGACGACAGAACAGGGCGTAAAACTTAAATTTTCTTATTGTTGCTATCAAGACTGTTTTAGCATAACAAATTTAATAATTGAAGAAGGTCAAGTTGCAAGTTGGAACGGTAGGACTATTATTTCGGATCTGGGGGACGTGTCTTTCTGTCAACCCACTTATGGCAAATGCAAAAATTTGGAAAATACCTTTATTTGGTATTCTCCGGATATTTGTAAAGAAATTTGTCCATTCACTCCACGAGGGAAATTTCAAGCCCTATTAAGCGATGAATTTGCGGTTGTGGATGACTTGCAAATTGCTTTTAAGTTGAAAGATAAGTACAGAAAATGTACGGAATTAGCGCATTATTATAATACAGAGCAAGGAATTTTGGTGGGATTTGACCCTGATTATGAATTAGGAGCAACCCCAAATCATAAAATGATGGCACCCTCTAAAATTCAAATGGAATTTCGAAAAGAGTCAATTAACAAGACACAAATTCCAGAAAATAAATTGAAACCAGATCCAGTAAATCTAAAATTAAATTATCTCGAAGTTCGATTTTTGCAAGCAGAAGTTTCAAATTTTCGGCGAATTTGGATCAAATTATGTAATCAATATCAAAGGAACATTGACATTATTTGGCAGCTTTTATATCTAGATCCAACCGTAGGAGCCCAAGCCTTCTTTCAGAGGAGGGACATCGTTGCGTCCTTCACAGGGGATGTATTGACAATATGGCCTTGTAAACAAATCAATGTAAGTAAGGTTTACACTGACCATAAAATCAATGATACTTGTTTTAAGTATTTACCAGTAGAGTATGAGGGCAACGTATGGTTTGAACTCCCTGGGAGTAAAGACTTGGTTCATTTTTCGGAAACAGTTATCTGTGATCATAAAAAATTCGAAATTCATTGCTACGGAAAATTGTGGACAACTGAAAACGGTTTGGTGCATGTTTCAGAAGTTCCTCTAGAATTAAATTGGAAAGAAAATCGCACATTTTTTCAATTTAATTCTCCCGCACTTTTCACGACCAACTTGAAGCCGGGGAACCAACCTTTGGTTTGTTTAAAAATTACCTTTCTAAAACCCAAAGATTAGAAAACCCTAAACCGATTATTGGATTATACGGCACATATGGCTCTTGAGCCAAGTGTGAGTACGCAAAACTTTAGCAGGTGCAGGGATGGGAATTAAAACTGCTGCTGTAGGAGCCAAAAATGCAGTCAAAAAATTAATTACACAAACACAAAATAATTTTTTGACAAATCTTGGAATACTGCTAAGAGGCCCAGTCCAACTTTTAATTAATTTATTATTAATTGCATTAATTTTTGGCGGGCTAGGATATTTAATCTTTCTTTACATAATGTGAAAGAAGCGACTTGCCGCCCTATATCCTTTCCCATTGCCTAAGAAAATACAAATTAAGTCAAAAATTCAACAAGGAAATTCCACACAAGAATTTATAAGGCTTTTAAAGTTAAAACCGTCAATTAGAATAGAGCCTGGAAACAAAGAACATCAAATCAAATCACATGTAGAAAATTAATTACAAAAAGCAGGTCCGTCAAATAAAATCTGTCTTATTGGGCAATGTGAAATGCGTACTCCACACATAAGAGTTCTACTAAATGAACATATTGAAGTAAATGCAATGATAGACACGGGTGCTGTTTATTCTCTCATAGATTTGGAAATCGCCCAAAAACTACCTAACTTTAATGTATTTCAGACAAACGTACGACCCATAGCAGCAAATGGTGGAGAAATTCACGTTTTAGGGGTAGGATTTATCAAAATTAAAGCAGAGGACATACAAGAAAAATTAATAGTCTATATTCAAGAAAAATGTTCGGCAGAGCTTATTTTAGGGACAAATTTTCTCTCTTGTTTTAAAAGTATTCAATTTAATTGGCAAAATTCAACAATAAAGTTTAAAGAAATTGCCATACCCACACTTGGAATGACTTTTAACTCGCTGAGAAATAGAAGCGCAGTAATACTCGATGACAATGAGGAAATTGTGCTGCGCTCGATTTCCACTACTCTAGTGAAAACATCACATAAATATCGACCAGAAGACAAAGTCATTTTCAACCCAACCTTTCAGGAAGAAGAAAATGTATTTCTGGCACATTCAATTTCCAGCATAAATGAGAATAACCAGATCCCAGTGCAAATATTAAACCGGAACCCCTACAAAATACGGCTGTATAAAGGCACACACCTTGGTACAATTAATATGCACAAGGAAAGTAGAGCAATAAATAACGAGATGGAACCAGAAACAATGACCCGGGAGGGCAATAAAAGTCCTACAACACAGGCGAAGGAAAGCAAATGCAAAATAAATAACATTGAGGCTTAGATCGAACAAAATGCTCATGTTTCTCCATCGTTAACTAACATCCAAAAACGTGAAATAGTTAATGTTTCAGCAAAATATCCCAACCTCTATGCCAAGGACAAGATGGATACAGGGAAAACGGATTTAACCAAACACATAATAGAAACTGAAGGTAGCATGCCTATACATAAACACCCCTACCGCACAAGTCCGGCAGAAAAAGAAATTATAATAGCTGAAGTACAAGCTTTGGAAAATAAAGGTATAATTCGTCCTTCCATATCACCCTGGTCAACTAATATCGTTTTAGTTCAAAAAAAAGATGGAAAACATAGGATGTGCATTGATTTTTGTGGAATAAATAAAATCACCAAAAAGAATGTGTATCCTCTCCCTAGGATAGACGACATTTTAGATACTCTAAATGGAATGAAATACTTTACTTCCCTGGACCAGGCCAATGCTTACTATTCTATACCAATAAGAGAAGAAGACAAAGAGAAAACAGCCTTTAACTCACCAGTAGGCTTGTTCGAATTCAAATATCTTCCATTCGGGTTATGTAATGCGCCAGCTTCCTTCTCTCGTTTAATGGATATCATTCTTTCTGGACTCCAATGGAATATCTGTCTTATCTATCTTTATGACATATTGATTTTTGCACCGACTCATTGAGAAATTATTGACCGCCTAGATATTCTTTTAAATAGGCTAAATGAAGCAAATATGAAAGTAAAACTGTCAAAATGCAAATTCTCGCATCCCAAAACATTATTCTTAGGCCACATTATATCACAAGAAGGAGTATCTCCGGATCCTACGAAAGTTGAAGCTGTCCAAAACATGCCGAGACCAACAACTGAAAAAGAAATTAAATCATTTCTCGGAATTGTCTCATACTATCGGAAATACATACAAAATTGCTCAAAAATAGCAGAACCCCTCAATAAGCTCCTTAGAAAGGGATATACATTTGCATGGAAACAAGAACAAGAAAATGCGTTCCAAAACTTAAAACAAAAACTTATGGAAGCCCCAATCCTTGCTCATCCAAATTTTAAAGTGCCTTTCATCCTTCAGACAGATGCGTCATACAATGGGATAGGAGCCATCTTGTCCCAACTTAATGAAAATAACAGTGAACATCCAATCATGTATGCCAGCAGAAGCTTAAAACATGCCAAGAAAAATTATTCAGTTAGCAAATTAGAAACTCTTGCTGTAGTAGAATTCGTTAAATATTTCAGACCATACCTATACCAGCATGAGGTAAAAATAGAAACCAATCATACAGCTGTAAAAGGAATCTTAGAAAAATGCAATCCATCCGCAAGAATTGCACAATGGGGATTAGCTATTTCAGGCATAAAAATCTCAGTCATACCACGCAAGGTAATTACTAATCAGAACGCAGATTCACTATCACGTCAACCTAATCACAAAGAAATGAAAATTTTTGATATCGACGAAAATCACTTTAAAACTAACGACGAGACAAATAAAATTGGAGAAACTACTTTTGAAATAAACACCATTGGAACGGAACCAAACAATATAGAATTAAATGAGAATGAGAAAATAGAGATCACGTATCTTCAGAAAGCAGATAATGATCTGTAGAAAAAATATTTTGATGAAAAAAAGCTCGAAGATGGTTATCTTATCGAGAATAACGTTCTTTATAAAATAGATAAAAAAGTAAAGCAAATTGTTGATACCGAAAATCTTACGGCATCTTATAATACATGCATATCATGACTACCAACTCGCTGGCCATTTTGGGGCCAGAAAAACATTAAAACTTATTGCTAAACGTTATTTTTGGAGGAACATGGCAACCAAAATCACAAATTATTGCCAATCATGCATATTTTGTCAGAAATGTTAACCTGCTCGCTCAAAAATAGCTGCAGATATTTTACCCAAATCAGCAACAGACTCCTTTGAACGTCTAGCTGTTGACTGCGTTGGTCCATTAAAATTAACACAAAACGGAAATAAATACATTGTCGTATTTGTCGATTATTTCACAAAATATTTAGAAGCTTTTGCTACTGAAAATATTACAAGCAAAACTATAGTGAGGCTTTTTATTACAAAAATTGTCTGTCAACATGGCGCGCCCCAAATACTCCGATCGGATCGCGGCAGTGACTTAACAGCCGAACTAATGTGTATGATTACCAAACTGTGTAAAACACAACAAGTTTTCACCACAGCCTATCATTCTATGGCTAATGGGGAGGTAGAAAGGGGAAACCAAACCCTAATTACACGTGTTCGCATGTATTTAGGAAATCAAGAAGGAGATTGGGATGAACACCTCATATATGCTGTATTTGCAACAAACATTCATGATAATGAAAGTACAGGTTTCAGCCCATTTTTCCTTATGCATGGCAGAATCCCTAGACTCCCATAGATGCAACTTTACACTACCAGCGACCATTTTATCTCTTATATCTAGAGTCATATAAAGAAGAAGAGAAAAATCATTTCACTCAAGCATTAACTGTTATTCAAAAACAAATTGAAAATGCCTAAAAAATCTACAAGCAAAAACGAGATGAAAAGTTGAAAAATATAGAATATAAGGCAGGAGATTCAGTCTTGGTCGAAAATGAAGCTATAAAACGAGGGTTTCCGAAGAAATTGCAAGAAGTTTACAATGGTCCTTATAAAATTAAAAGTGTAAAGTATCCGAATATTGTAATTGATCATGGCAACGGACGATTACAAACTATTCATGTAAACCGCACAAAGCGATTCTATAAACATACTTTTAGTGACAACAAGTATCAGGAAAATCAAAAAGGATCCACTGACAAAAAATCAACCGATGGAACACTGCAGCCTTTACAACAGAAACGACAAAAAGTGCTGTCATCAGAAAAATCACCAGCACAGATATTTCCGACTAAGCCATCAAAAATCAAGTTCCAGTCAAGGACGCCTGGAGCTAAAGGGGAGATTGTCACATATGCCGTGAAACAAAGCTTTTAATTGTAAAATACAAAAATTTAAATGCATATTTTAAACAACAATTTTCCTTTTTACTATGTGTTTTAAAGCAATATGTACGTATACAAAAACGATATTCGATCTTGTTTTTTATATAGTAACATTCATAAAATCTATACTGTAAATCAAATTGCAATGTATGATAATGATTAGCTAATATGTTGACATAATGATAATGCACTATGTATATCAAAATCGCAATAATTTAATTAATAACTTTTGTGTTCGCATAATTATATTGGAAAAGGCAAACTTGTAGACGGATAAAGTAGTTCTATAGTAGAGCATGGTAAAAACCAGATAAAACCGGTTTTTGGAACCAGACGGAGCAGACAAACGTCAGACGGATAAGACACTTTAAATTAATTGTTTAAATGTCAAAAATCTTGTTTACAAGATTTTATTCAAAATTAATGACCGGAAAAAGGACGAAATGACTAATTGCAAAGCCAAAAAGTGGCCAAAGGAACTGACAAAAAAACGCCAAAAGTTAATCTAAAAATCAGCATGGAAATCATTAAGCCACACACAAAAAATAGGGAACAACTGACTTGCTCACTAAAGCTTCTAATACAGAGGTTAGCAAGGTTGCAGAAGGTTAAAGCATAAAAGCCAAGTTACCACTAAACTCATAAACAAGCGCTTGTAATAAGCACATTAGCATGCAAAAAGATGCAACAACATCAAATGAACAAGTGCAAACAGGTGAGTGGAAAATAGCCAAAAAATAATTAATCAAAAAGGCGCCAAAAGCGCCGATCATCTATATAAGCGGCGCGACTCAAAGTCTAGACTCTTTCCTCATTATTGTCTACCTTTAGTCTCATTCTGACGCTCCAGCTCCTAGAGCTCGCGCAATACCGACCGACCCTACAAGTTACGCCACCAAAAATGCCGTTTTTGTCAAATTGCATTTGCGTTGATTTTTGCAAATCGTAAGTTTTAGTTTGATTTTCCAATAAAATCATAAACTCTTAAATTGTTGTTGTTTTTCTTCAACACACAAGGAAGGAGATTCAACCCCAACCCTAATTTATGACAAATTGGCTGAAGTTGAATAGAGAAATTGAAGATGAATAAGCGGATTTCACATTGCAATAAGTGAATAATTAGTGAGGCAAAATTTGGGCGTGACACCGGTCACTGTATGCTAATAGCCAGCAAGGTGAATTGAGGTGCACCTGAAGCAGAAAACCTTTCCATGTGTGAAGACCTACCTATGCACAATGGTGATTGATATGAAATGATTAACGTTTTAAGTTCTGCGAACATTATTGAAGATAAAATTGCAGAGCTTAGGCAACAAGTAGATCAATTATCAATAAGGCTCATAAATAAAGATGATGACAAAATTGTGGTAGGAATGCATAGACAATGTAAGCTGTCTATAATATGTATTAATTTAAATAGCATTGAAACAGGCGCTTGATATGTACTCAAACTGGTATTACTTGAGTGTTGATGCAATTTGCTAATTAAAAATTGAAAACAAACATGTGAAAAGGAAAACCAATTTCTTTATGCAAAAAGAGAAAATCAGAAATCGGATTCAAAGCTTCAGACAATTTTGGGGATTCTAACTTGGCTCTGTGTCAAAAACCCTTCTCAACTGTCTTTTTAGTAGAATTTCAGAATTTTTATTTTTTTTGTAGACTTTTGTTAAAAATTAAAAAAGATTTCATTGAGAGGGACAGACCCCCTTCCAACTGCTTATGCATTTGGCTGTGCTAGATATGAGTACAGAAAACTTATTTTGCACAAAGTGTACAAACAAAGACTTAAGTTGGGAGGGTATGTCATACATAAATTTAAAAGGTGGGGTTGGAGGGGGTTCAGGCACAAAAAAATTTTAAAAGTGCCTCTTGGGCTAAAAAATGATAGGCACACATCAAAAATGGTGTTTTTTTAATGTTTCAAACAAATGTTCATTTCCTGGAAAAAAATGAATAATCATCTTAAGAATTTCAGAAAAATTAAGTAAATTGATTAAAATATTTCCAAAAAATGTGTATGGCGTGAATGCCTTAATTCAGAGACTTTTGAGGCAAAAATGAGCTAAGAATGCTTTGAAAGGCGTACTTTTTGCAGTTCTTCCAAGAACAATTCCAGGAAAGGGATTTTTTTCCTTGCACTTTTCTTTGGGCTTTACATATTCATATATGTACATATGTACATATAAATAACAAATCTTTGATTTTGACTGAGCCAATGTGCTACAGACAGGATGATTATATTCAATTCTTCATACCACCATGTCAATTTTAGAGCCACCAGCTATTAATCATAGTTCCTAATGCATAATATTCTATGTCAGCATTCATTTTATTGTAAGAGTCTCACAAAACTGGGCAGACCCAAAGGTCTGCCACTGATCAGTGTTCGGTTGCTTTCGCGAGCCAAACCAGCGCTCAAACAAAAACAAGGATTGGCTGAGTTTTATGCTCACCTGGAGCATAAACTCACAGGTTGAAACCCGACTGCAGCACTGTTGAAAAGGCAGTGTGCAATACTGATCAGGTAACACCAAGAAAGCAACAGATGGGCTCTATCAATTGGTGAGCATGATGCAACCAAGAGAGCAACAGATAGGCTCTATCAATTGGTGGATAATGATGCAACTAAGGGAGCAATAGATAGGCTCTATCAATTAGTGCATAATAGCCTAGTGAGCGTGCTAGGCGTACCGCTATAGCCCGTCTTAGCTCGTCAGCGGCATGAGCCTGTTGGGGTATTATCTTCCTGTCATAGGCGTTTGAACCAGAGTTCAAAAGGCGTGTAACTACTGACAGCAGTTACACTACCCTCCCCTTAAAGAAGGGGGCCCTTTGGGCGAGCAACCCAAAGGGATCTCCATGGGACCTCCATTTGTAAGAGTCTCTCAAAACTGGGCAGACCAGAAGGTCCACCACTGATCAGTGTTCCGTCGCTTTTGTGAGCCAAACCAGCACTCAAACAAAAACGAGGATCGGCTGAGTTTTATGCCCACCTGGAGCATAAACTCACGGGTTGAAACCCGACTGCAGCACTGTTGAAAAGGCAGTGTGCAATACCAATCGAGCAACACCAATAGAGCAACAGATGGGCTCTATCGATTGGGGAGCATGATGCAACCAAGAGAGCAACAGATAGGCTCTACCAATTGGTGCATAATGATGCAACTAAGAGAGTAACATATGAGCTCTATTGATTAGTGCATAATAGCCTGGTGAGCGTGCTAGTATTACCGCTATAGCCCATCTTAGCTTGTCATTGGCATGAGCCTGTTTGGGTATTATCTTACCGTCATAGGCGTTTGAACCGGAGTTCAAAAGGCGTGTAACTACTGACAGCAGTTACATTATCTGCTGAACTACATGTTTATATGCCCTATTTTTTACTTAGTCCTTTTGTAGTTCTGAGTGCTTATGCACCCCATGCTGTAATGTTGAATTAGGAGGTTGATCAGACTACATAAGGCAATATGTTTTATGTTTATTGATCCCATGACTGCTTCTCATTAACAGTGAGTAAATAAGACTAAAACTAGCTGGCTTATAAAACCTAATAATTATAGGGTAAGTGACACAGTTCACAACAAGTACAGCCAACCCAAAAAAGAATGAGTTACTAAATCCACTAAAAGCTGGTTGACAGAACCTGTTAATAAAAAGTTCATGAAATCTGCAAATAATGGGCTGTTGGCAATGGTTGTCATTGGTGCAATGTTGATAATCTATTATCAATGGGTTTTATAGCAGAAATTGTTTATAGTGTTGAAGAAGCTGACAACCACACAATGAGAAATCCACTCAGACATCGACAAACTAGTAACATCATATTTTATAGTGAAAATAATGCCTTTTAACTATATTCCAGCCCACTATTGGTCAATATGCTAACCAGCTGAGACATTGGTGTGGTCAGCAAAACAGAATATAAAAGAACTAAAGCAAATTCCATTAAATAAATCTTTCTTAGCTTGCCTCCACTCTACAATTCGAATTTATGAATCTTATTTGAAATTACCATGCTCAAAAATGTTTACAATGTCAGCTCAATAACTTTGAAATAAATCATTCCATTTTGCTAAGTTTGATAAAGTTCTAAGCTTCATTTTTCTGCTTGTATGACAATTAGAAAGCATTATAGACTGTGCAGAAAATTATTTTAAATTTGTCCACATAGTAAACAAATGCAAAAAGACATGTCTAAAACCATGTAAGTCTTCTCAAAAGCCCTGTGGTTGCTGCTTTTGTTAGATTTACACTGTGTTGCATGCACAATGTTTAACATCGAGAGCATTCATAAGTTGATATTTTGGCTTACTGTATTCTTGTTCTTATTGATTGTTCACATTTTTTACAACCTTCCTTCATTTTCTGTTCAGTAATTTTTTATCTGTTTTAGGCATCATGTATTAATTCATAATTCAATATATATATATATATATATATATATATATATATATATATATATATATATATATATATATATATATATATATATATATATATATATATATATATATATATATATATATATATATATATATATATATATATATATATATATATATATATATATATATATATATATATATATATATATATATATATATATATATATATATATATATATATATAATATATATATATATATATATATATATATATATATATATATATATATATATATATATATATATATATATATATATATATATATATATATATATATATATATATATATATATATATATATATATATTCGAAGGAGTTATAGTGGAGGTAAAAGGAACTTTGACATCAAAGCTTGTTGAACTTACATATAACACTTATTGAAGTTCTGCAGATCCTTAGCAAACTTTGAGTAGATGTAAATTAAAGTTCTATGGATCTTGGGTCAAACTTCAAACAGGTGCAAGTTGAAGCTCAACAAGCTTACTCAAACTTCAAGAGAACAAGCAAATCAAAGTTATACCAAATCAAATAATAGATGATAAATGTCTGACATTAACAAATGAAGGTCAATTATGTGTAACCAATGTACCACTAATACCTAATTAATGCATTTGCCTAATTTATGCTCATCTTCATTGGTGATAGCATGACCTTGCACTCATCTGTTTCTATCACATAATGAAGCAACAGTGACCCAAAGAGGTTTTTTTGCATGCAATTTTAAAACGTCCTTGTAGAATGAAGTCTATGACTTGACTTGTTTTTAAATAAAATTACCTACATTATATAATTGACATTTGGAAATTCAGAAAGATGCTCAATTGTTGTAAGAAATGGAATAATCCATAGTTTTTTTTGCAGGCACAAATCGAAAAAATCAAAGCTCTTGCTTATATTGAAATTGAGGTTTTTTTATCTGAAATTCAATTTTGTCATTTCAAACCTAACTTTTCAGTTACAAATAAAGTAGCGCAATTGTGATTTGAATTCTAAAATTAGTTGAACAATATTTTTCAACTTATAACGCTGGTTCAAATAATTGAGCTCTCTTCTGACATTTTGTCCTAGTTTAATTTTATGATTTTTTAAAAAATGTTCTGAGACCAAAAAATTTATTTTAAAATTTTACAAAAATGCAATTTTAAAAAATTGTTTTGTTTAGTATATTATATTATTGACATAACCAAGATGGACCCATACTTTCTATACACACACACACACACACACACACACACACACACACATACACAAAGTGTACAGTGTTTCATAAATGCCTACTTTGTACATACACACACAAGGTATACAGGATTTCAATAAGGAGTGATTTGTACACACATACTTTCTGCATGACTCATGGAAACTACTGACCAATTAACTTTTATGATTGTATGTACTTTCTATAGAGTGCCTGAAAAGACAGACCAGTACTTCCTACAGAACATTTTTCAAAATGAGCGGCCCCATAAAGCAATGTGAAGTACTCACCACAAAGCAGCCTGAAGTACTCACAAAAAATAGAAAATCAATTTTTATTCTATACAGAACAGATATTAATTAGTTTATTTGATTTTGTTTAAAATATCTACTTTCTGCATGCTGTTTGAAACTGTGAAGCACATTAGCACTTCAAATAATGCAAACAAAAACAGAAAAACAATCTTATTTTATTATTCACAAAACATTTCATTCTCTTTTGGTTCATCTTTTTCTCATGGGAAATTACAGTAATGAATATTTTTTTTTCTGCAAGAAGTTTGCAGAGATCCAAAAAAACATTTGATTACTTTACCGAGAAGCATTTAATTTATAGTTCTGTGCGAGGAATATTCTGTGATAAAGAAATAGTCTTCTCTTTGTGGTTATATTTGGCATGGCTCGAGCTGCAGGGCTAACCTATCAATTTTGAAGGAAAGCTACTTTACAAATGCCCTTTTATTGCAAAAAAAATCGCTTATTTATGCTACAACTGGCTAATAAAAACACCAGTAGGCATAGCTTGTCAGCATTTGGCACTGAGCTCAAAATCTAGCATGGATTGGTAACCGCAGGTCAACATCCAGGAGTGGGAGAAGGGAGGGCCAGTCTCTTCTGCCCCTCCCCCAAAATTGGGAAAAATTTTTGTTATTCCTAAGGGTCCCTCAAATAAAAAAAATATATAAAATTAGCAAAGTTTTCCTGAAACACCATCAAACCAGGCTTTTTGCATACTTTTGAGCTAGTGAACTCAAAATTTTCTTCCAAATTGATTGTTTATATATAGTTTTGTCTTCTAAACCGCTAGAAATTGCTCTAACTCGAGATAGACAGAGAGTTTGTCTATTTTTTCTAGCGCTGTGTGCCAGATTTATTGTTTAGCTATATTTTTTGCCTTCTAGCTCAAAGAAAACAGCTCAAATTTGACTTATGACATAAAAAACATGAAATTTTTTTGCATGTTGGGCCGTATTTATTGTTTATATATGTTTTTTGTCTTCTAGTCCGCTGAAAACCGCTCAAATTTGAACTTGACATGCAGACTATGTTAATTTTTTCTGTCGCTCAGCACCTAATTATTCATTATTTATATTGTTATTCCCTTGTAAAGCACAATGATTAAGTAGAATGGCAAGAGATAAGGAATAATTCATTGATTAAGTGATGAAAAATCAGCTTAAATGATAAATTTGCTGTATATTAATATGAAATATAGTGAAAATTTTTTTTTGTTGAAATTTCTTTAAACATAATATAAAGCTAGCTTACGTTCAAAACTGTCATTATTTTTGCCAATCTGCTAATGCTTCTCAAAATATCTGACCTCAAAATTTTTGGCCCTCCCTACCTTTAAAATAAAATCCTGCATACAGGTCTGACAGGCCCATATCCAGGGGGTGATGAAACCTGCCTTCCCCATAATGAAACAAAATCTTGTTTCTCCCAAGGGTCCCAAAGGGTAAAAATGAAAAATTGGCAAAGTGCGTCTAAAACACAGCCACAACGGGTTTTAGCATACTTCTTCTAAAACACTAAAAATCGCTCAAATTTAAGTTAGACATAGAAACCATGTCACTTTTTTTCTAGTGCTGTGCGCCAGATTCATTGTTTATAGTTTTTACTTTCTAGCTCACTTTAAACAGCCTAACTTCGAGTTATGACATGCAAAACATTAAAATTTTTTGGCGGTTTGCGCCATATTTAGTGTTAGGGAAATTGCAACTACAACAACTAGACAGAGACATTTGGTCAATGGCTATCAAAGGCCTTCAGACCTTCATGATTGACCTTGCGGTTAGTCATTGGCCGCATGGGACAAGATTTTGACACTGATCGGGCCGCCCGTTTGATTGGCAACGCGTTCCGCCAAATGCTACCGTCTGATGGACCTCCAGCAATCTTGTCAACCAATCTGGCCAGCAAGTCCCCCAGTCATTGCTTTGACCAGTACATCTGGAACCTGGCATCCGAGGCGGGAATTTCAACATATGTAGCTGCCATCCACCTCTACAATCTTTTGGATGTCAGGGCCCAGCTGTACTGGGCAATGTGGAGGAACGAATGGGGTACCCTTGTCTATGGGGAACACGAATTCAATATATACCATCATGTTCCTCTGGTTGCAGGCCACCAATACTAGCCAGCAACTGGACAATTGCTCAACAACAACGTCGACAATGCCAACAATGTGCACAGCAGGCGATACGTCCAGTCTAAATTTTGGGATCTTGGTGATAGATAAATCATTATGGTGGTGTGAAATACATACTTATGTAATCAATCTCTTCTTCAAGAATAAAATTTTCAAGACTTCAAAGTTCTATATATTGCTGGTTTATCAAGTGGCACGGCTCTGCAACCCAAAGTTTATATATATATATATATATATATATATATATATATATATATATATATATATATATATATATATATATATATATATATATATATATATATATATATATATATATATATATATATATATATATATATATATATATATATATATATATATATATATATATATATATATATATATATATATATATATATATATATATATATATATATATATATACAGGGTGGGCCAAAAAAAGGCTATATGCCGATTCAACATGGCATAACTTCGGCTGATGTAAACATGAGATGTTAGAACTGGCAATATTAGATGGATAAAAGTGTCTTCTTTCAAATCGTGTAAAAAATTTTGGCCAGCTGCCAGCGTTTCGTGCACTACGGCTATTTGTTTACACCTCACTTTGATATTGTTCTAACGTCAGAGTTTCCACATTGTATCACATTACTGCGTATGTATGAATCCTTTTTTGACCTGTTTGACAATAAATACCTTCATAAAAATTAGGTAGCACATTTTTTAAACCCCAGAGTAGATACGCTTCTTACTGAGTGCAAAAATTTCAATATATCGTGAAAATAGGATGCAAATTGATGGCAGGACCAATGACGCTATTGGCCTTTAAACAATATTAAAGTAGGGTGTAAACTAATTGCTGTAGCGCTCGAAGCATTGATATCTGGCCAAAATTTTTTACACGATTTGAAATAAGACACTTTAATCTATCTAATGTTGCCAGTTCTAACGTCTTTTGTTCATATCAGCTGAAGTTATGACCTGTTGAATTGGAATGTAGCCTTTTTCTTTGACCCACCCTGTATATATATATATATATATATATATATATATATATATATATATATATATATATATATATATATATATATATATATATATATATATATATATATATATATATATATATATATATATATATATATATATATATATATATATATATATATATATATATATATATATATATATATATATATATATATATATATATATATATATATATATATATATATATATACATGTTTATGCACCATATTTTGCACAAATTTTTCCGATTTATTTCCTTATTCTCTTCTGTTGACTTTTATTTGTTTATTTCACTCATTCATTAATTACAGATAATATCCTAATTTTAATTTGGTTTATTATAATTATCATTTAAACCCTTGCAATTAGAGAATACTTTTTGGGTTTAATTGAAAATATTGAAAATATCAATTACAATTCGGAATTATTCTGAGAATCTAAGAGATTTTGTAGTGATTCATTCTCTAAAGTAAATCGATAGAAATTCGATATATTTTGAAATAAACCAAATTCGAATAAAAACGAATTTGAATAATTCAAATTATGAGCAATATTTTTTGCGGAATTGCTCTAGAGAGACTTAGAGCTGAAGTTGAAAGATTAAATAATTTCATGCACCAACAACAGCAGCAATTAAATGATTTGCAACCCATAGCTCCAGCTAATACCCCTTCTGCTGTGGGAACCGGGAACCAGGTTTCTGTTAGGGATTACTATCATGGAAGGTCAGATGAAAATTTTGACTGATGGACTGACCAGTTTTTCAGGGTAGCCCTGGCTAATGGGTAGAATGATGCTAAAACATGCTTGCTGTTGCCGACCTATCTTAGAGACTTTGCAGAATTAGCGTATGAGTCCATATCCAATGCTGAACGAACGCAGCTAAGTTATGATGACCTGGTAGATCGTTTAGGACAGTGCTTTGTGCCCCAAAAAATATGGAGCTCAAAGTGCTGCAACTGCATACAAGGAAACAGGGACCTTGGGAGAAAGTGACCAACACGCCCTAGATGTCCAACAGTTAGCTATTCAAGCTTATCCTAATATTGATGCCCCTAATCTAGATGCCTAAACACAACGGTTTTTTGTAGATGGGCTTAATTCTGATCTTTAGAGATTTATTTCAGATAGGAAGCCCGGAACATTTCAGGAAGCTGAAAGGTTGGCTAGGCAGGTGGAGACCCAACAACGCTTGGAGGTGGAGCGGCAGCCCACCAGCAGCCTGAATGTGGCTGACAAAAGAATGGACGATTGGGAACCTTGGGAATCCAACTGGTTCTCCGGACAACCGCCATTAAACGACAGGTGTCAGAAACCTCAAAATCCTGGACGTCGAGGAAAGCCAGCCTGATTTGGTTGGGAGCGACCGCCACCACAGCGTTTGATAAGATGTTATAGTTGCGGTCATCTCGGCCATATCAGCTGCAAATGTCAGCAGGCTCCGAGTAGAACGAGGCAGTTCATAGGCCTACAAACCATGGAATCCAGGGGGCAGAGCAACCAACAGCATTCATGCAACCTTCTGTGCCCAAGAATTGCCGAGGCGGGACTCAAACAACCGAAATAAACAGACTAGTGCCGATGTATGTGGTTCAAGAGAGTCCAGGCCCGGCCCTGGATCCAGATGAGTCCGGAATGGGTAACCTTGTACTTAATGACATAGTATGTGTTGTTGAGAGCGTTGAAAAACCACAAACATTGTTACTTTCTGAACAACATCACTCGAAAGTAGAAAGTAAAGATAATCTGCTAGCAATTTTTCCAGTAAATTCGGATATTGGAAATTCAAAAATTACTGAATGTAAAATACGCAATTTGAGATCTAATTCCACACTTTGTGACTATTTTATGCAAATAATTGCTTAGATCATTTTTTGTACAATGTTTGCACTTTTTTTACTGGCCGCTATCCTTTGGTATAACACACTACCAAACATGAGAGCCCAGGCTTACTAACTTTGTGAACCACATACTACAGGACTTCATTTTTCTTTGCCTACAAAATTAAATTGTAAACCACCTACTTCAAAAGAAGATATTAAAACTTTCACCGCCAACTTATGGACTCCAAATTTAGACACACTTTTGGTTCCAGCTTTTAAATGTACTGCTTTTTCTCATACTATCTGCACAAATACAGGAATTTTAGGGTCTCACGGGATTGTTTGAGAACCCAATGAACCCTATAAGCTAAGTCACCACAGATGTTTGAGAATAATAAGTACTAATTGGTTTTGAGGCTTAACACTCTATTAAATTAAGCCTGATATTTGGAGATCAAATCAGACTTTGACTATAAAATATCAATATTGCTTTAAAGATATTTGTAATAGCGTTGATAATTCTATAATACAAAAAGGTCAAATAGCAACTTATGACGGTCAACACATAAGTTCGAATCTGGGTGACCTAGCTAATTGTAAGCCTGAGGTAGGATGGTGTGAGTTAGACGATAGTGTAATAATATGGGAACCAACTCAAATTAAAGCCCCGTGTCCTTTCATAACAGATAGCTTAAATTATAAAGTTCGAAGGTCGGGCTTTTATTACACTATCGAAAGCTTGCAGGAAGCTTTTACAACTCTCAAAAAGCTACCAAACCCTATGCATATCTGTTTACCTTATTTTATTGTACACACAGATCAGGGGGCCTTAATCCAAATATTTGATAGTGCTAGTTTTGCACTTGCCTATCCTATGATTCCTGAAGTTTCTAAAAGACAAGCAACAAAAAATTCTACCAAAATACTCAAAAGTTTACAATTAACCTCAGGAATTTTGACTTATGCTGAATTTAATGCGAAAATTCAATATCTTGAACAGCAAATCAGTCAAATGGAAACTATTCGTTTTTCACAAATTTGGACACAACTATGTAATTCAGCCGATTTAGAACTTCAGATAGTTCATCAATTTCTATGTCTTGAGGCCACCCTAGCAGCCCGCCTTTGGACACAACGAAACAATGTAGCCGCTGCTATGGTAGGGGAAGTGCTCTTAATTTGGTCTTGTATACAAGTACAACCTGACGTAATATTTTGGAATTATAAAATTCGAGATGAATGTTATTCACTTTTACCTATAGTAGCTAATCAAATTGTATATTTTGTGTTAGCTGGTACTGAAGACTTAGTAACTTACGCCCCCAAGGTTCCATGCCATCAGGTATCTCCAGGTGTACATTTTGATCCTTTGTTAAAACGATGGATCAGTGCGAAAGGGAGTGTTGATGTTAAACCTCTCATACAGCAAAAATTTAATGCAACTATTCCTAATTTCAAACGACTTCCTATTATTTTCGACCCACTTTATTTACATAAAGAAAATGGACAATTTCCGCCTTTTCAAACTTCTTTGGAATTAGCTACTTTAGAAAATTGGAGAATAAAACAACAAATGGAGCAGCTTATAAATTTTACATCCACTTTACACGTAGACCCTGCTCAATTTCGACGCGTTTTAAAGGATATAGGAGATGGTGTAAAAGATGTAAATGGTTTAACTATTACTCATATGCAAGCTGCCGTATCTGGGTTATTTCAAACCATGGGGCATGCTCTAACTCCTCTAACAGGAGGTTTCTGGCATTCTGTCACTAGTACCTTATTTTGGATTTTAATTATTGCTGGTGTAACATATATAAGCTATTTAGGAATAAGATTTGGCTGGTGTTGCTTATGGTGTCAATGGGAATGTGGGTGCTGTGCCGTGACTTGTAATTGGATGGGAACTTTGCGTCCCCGACTTTTCAATTTATTTGGATCTATCTGTGGTTTAAACAAACAAAGAAGGAATACAAGAACTTCATATACGGCACGGTACTCCCGACCATCCTGGCAGGAACCTACAGAAACCCTAACCCTACGCCGGAGCCAAAGTCCTGCTCGGCGTCCCATTTATGCCATAAGCAACCCAGCCTCAGATATTAAATGGCCTTGACCTCATATACATGTGAAATTTTTTAATGGCTATCATGTAGCAGCTCTAGTAGACAGTGGTTCTACCATATCATTAATTGATTATACTATTTTGAAAGATTTGAATTTAGAGAATGCATTGAAGCCAAATCTAAGTATTCATGCAACATCTATATCAGGTCACGCCCTTAAAACAATGGGCGAAATAACGGTTGATGTCCAGGTTGGGGCACAATGCCTCCCAATTCTTTTCGTTGCAATGACCGAGAGCCCGTTTCCAGTGGTTCTTGGATATGATGCAGTACAAAAGCTGTGTGGTAACTTAATACGGATTATAGTAGATCATCAAGTAGGATACATCCGCTTTGGAAAAAATGCACTGGTACCTCTGTTGAAATCTACTAAAAATCTGAATTCCGTTGTTTCTCTTTCTATCCATTAGAGAGAACACAATTATTCCACCTGTTTCTGTTTGTGCGATTTCCGTTAAAATCGATCTTCCTCAATTCCAACAACAGTGGATTGATATACAACCTTTATTTACAAATTTAGATTCAAAAGCATCAATTTTCGTCCCAAAAATTTGACTATTTTGCGAACACCCTCAAATTACAGCCATTCCAATCGTCAATTATTCAAAACAGCCTATAAAATTATATAAAAATGCAAAAATTGCTTCAATTTCAGTGGTACCACATTCTCCTCGATTAAACGAAAAAGGGGAGGAGGAAGAACTAAAAGCTTTTCGAACTTTAATTGCAGAGAAACTGGTTCATCTCGCTAAATCGGACGTTTACGAATAAATTTTCCGTGTTTTTACAGAAAAATGCCAGTATTTTTGGCATAAATCGGCCTTTGGGTCGAAGTTCGATAGTTAAGCATGGAATAAATACGGGGCTAACTCGACCAATATCTCAGCCGCCATACAGACTCCCCTATGCAAAAAGGCAAGTGGTTGAGGAACATATTTCGAAAATGCTAAAAGATGAAATTATTCGGCCCTCTCAAAGCCCCTGGGCCGCTCCCATAGTTATGGTAGACAAAAAGGATGGATCTAAAAGATTTTGTGTTGACTATCAAAAACTTAATGAATGCACAGTAAAAGATGCCTATCCGTTACCATTAATTGATGATATTTTTTGTCAATTAAATGGGTCTTGCATTTTTAGTACTTTAGACCTACAACAGGGATACCATCAAATTGAATTAATTGAAAGTGATAAGGAAAAAACTGCTTTCAATTCATTTTTGAGCCTGTTTGAATTTAATGTGATGCCTTTTGGATTAACGAACGGTCCTGCAACTTTTCAGAGAGCTATGGAACAGGTGTTAAGAGACCTAAATTGGCGTAACTGTTTCGTATATTTGGACGATATTTTAATTTGCAGTTCTGATTTAGATGCTCATCTGGAAGAACTACAAAAAGTCTTTGACCGTTTAGATCGCGCAGGATTGACCCTAAAGCTTAGTAAGTGTGACTTCGGGTTACCTGAGGTGAGTTATTTAGGGCATATCATTGATAAGAATGGCTTACGAGTAAATCCTGCTAAAGTAAAAGCCCTTTCTGATATGCCTACGCCTCAAAATATAACGGAGGTACGTAGTTTTCTAGGTCTGGCGAACTATTATCACAGATTTATTGATCGATTTGCGGATAAAACTCATGCATTAAATAAACTTTTATGCAAAGAAAGCTTGATTAAATGGAATGAAACATGTCAAAAGAGTTTTCAAGACATCAAAAATGATTTAATGCACACTGGAACATTAGCTTTTCCAGATTTTACGCGACCATTTCTAGTTCAAACTGACGCAAGTGGGACTGGAATTGGAGGGGTCTTGGCCCAAGAAAGTCAGAATCAAGATCGACCAATCGCTTTTGTTTCTAGAACTTTGACTAAATCTGAAAGAAATTATAGTACCATCGAAAAAGAGGCATTAGCCATTATTTGGACAGTTAAACAATTTCGTCCTTACTTGTATGGACATCATTAGTAGTAATGGCTGGGACCCTGGGGAGCAACGCTGTAGGATAGGCTGTGTTATTACATAGGCGATGACGTTAAAATCTGCTCCCTGAGGTTAGCTGAGGGAGCAATGTTGAAGTATAGACGCAGGCAGCAGGCAGCAAGACACGTATGTGTGTGTGTTGAATAAAACGAGTGCATGGCACGAGTGAAGCGGGCATTGACTAATGATTGAATAAAAGGGGTTCAAGTCCGTCAGCGCACAATTTCCTTTTTTATATACCAAACAGCATATAAAATTGTTAGCGTTACTAATAGAGCCAAACAGCTTAAAATCTCATTAGATAAATTACTCAAATCTTCTTTGTGCCTACATTTTACTTCATTTTCTAGACACCTCCCTTCTACTTTCATGCCATTAAAATTTTTGTCAATTTTTAAACAGTTTTTGCAGAAAGGGTTAAACTTTATCAATTCTAAATTTGGAAACTCTTGCGTTAAATTTTTCCAATTAGATACTCAAAAATCGCAACTATCTTTGAGAAAAACTGATCGCACGTTTCTTGAGACATTTTAAACGTTTTTAGTCCTTCACAGAATGCTTTGGACTGGTTTTGGTATATTCAGTCCTCTGCACTGATTGTGTGTAATAAACAATAAACTAGTAGGATCATTTTTAATTATGAGAATATATGTGTTTTAGTAGTATTTATAGGCGCCTGAAATGTACTTTTATAATAATTTTTCCAAACTCAAATGGAACAAGTTCATCTTGATCGCTTTTAACATTAATTTTGATGGTATTGAACTCTTTTTTTAGAACCGGGATATAATGAGGGCTAATATATGAGTGATTTACAATATCTGTATAATTTCCTTCAATGTTAACAACCTGTAATAAAGGTGCAAACACATTACATACAATTTGAGGTGCGACTATGTCACAATATATGAAAAAATTATGCATTCCACCCAGCATATTGGGAGAATTTTGGGCAGTTATAGATACATTATTATTCTTATGTATGTGATTGAAAGTAATAAGCTGTCTTTCTAACAAACCTAGCATATAAGTCAAATGTTTTGATAGCTTTATGTTCCAAACATGGTCTGTATTTAATGTAAGATTGCAAAATTTCCTATTCTCATCATATTTAAAGCTAATGTGTGGAGTATAGTCATAATTTTCTTTCAAACCTGCAGTTTTTATAGCATTGTTTATTGTATTTACCTGTTCGGAAATGTACTGATACCTGGCTGGGGGAATGAGCATCTTAACTCTCAAATTATTTTTAATATTGAAGAATTGTAGCATATTTTGTCTGCTATTCACATTGTGCCACATATTGGCATAAATGATTTCAGCCAGTTTAACTTCCCATTCACCATTTAGCGTAATTTGCCTGGGCAGCCTAGTTATAAAGCTGGAGGCAGTGTTGGACAAGTCGGAATTACTTGGTAGTATGAGGTAGAATTGTTCAGAATCCGTGTTTATAACTTAAATTGATCAAAGTATTTATAAATTTTTTCATTCTGCATAGATAATATAATATTTTTTTAAAGAAACGCCTTGACAGCACCAAAATAGAAAGTAAATACACATATGCCCGCATGTTGTTGAGAAAAATCCCTGTACCTGCATATTATTGTATGTATAAGCATATGCATTTTCACTAATATAGTATCTGACATGCTTAGGGGCTTTCGCCCATAACTTTCAAAATATTCGCAATGTCTCATATTGTCGAAATATAATGCATGCAACCCAGTGTGAGCCAGGTTCATTGCTAGAGTCTAAATTTACTACAATAGCTTCAGGGTAATTTTTTATTGGCAGTAAAAGATCTAGCGGGAAAACTCCTAAAAATGTATTATTTTTTATATGACTTCAAAAATTTTGAATATTTCAATGGTGTTCATGTTTAGGCATTGTAATCATGAAATGTGTTTCTATTTTTATCAATCATTATTAAATTATCGAATTCTGCGTATATAATGATTTCAACTCCTGAATCAGGTAATTTTTCACTAAACTTTATGTGTACACTAGTGGTTCCTTCTCTTATTAAGTCCCAGTGTCCACCATCATCCTCATCAGGCATTAAGTCAAAAACAAAGAAACAATGACTGGTTTTAGACTCTTATCTGCAGATAAAGTTTCCTTCGCGCCCAATATCTAGTTCCTCAAACATCTGATTAAAAGCCTGTAGGTACCTATCCTGCTTGAATGAAATATCCAGTAGATGTGCAGGAAAACTCTGACCCCCACATGTCACTCTCTACCTCATGTATGCTGAATGGTTTGAAATTGAATGGTTATTTTGAAAGGCTGCCTCTTCATGCGCTTCCATCAACACATGTAAAAACCATGCGTCTAGGTAATTGCCCAGTGAATAATGTAAGATTAGGTGTTTCTCTTGCAGGATTCCCAACATGTAAGTTGGTCATTGCTACTCGTCTAATTGGGTATTTTGCTGTACATTGCAACATTGTTAGTTCTAGAGCTAAATTGATGCTGTCTAAGACTTCTACTTTCCTAATAAAGAACTTCATCTGAACAATCTGTAGGTCAATTGTAATATCTTCAAAACACTGCAAAATAAATGCATTACTGTTTCTGTGTAGTTCTAGGCGGAAGTCTGAAATTGAGCAGATATCTGTCTTGTAAAACATGTCAATATGTAATGGTTCTGATACCTCTACAATATTTTCATCCTTAAACATTGCTGTGCGCTTCTTAAAGGCTTCATGATCTTCACTGTCAACATTGGGACCTCCTTCATGGAAATAAAGAGCCGATTAGAGATGTGAATTTTTCGCATCGTATCCATAATTTAGCTCTGTTTCAAAATATGATCTATATGCGTATTTGTCTGAACTATCCAAAACAAGCTGCCCGCCAAGAAAGCATTTTACTTGCTTAAAGAATGTCTTACCAATAAGATTGATTGGTGCATAGTCTGGTACAACAGCTCCTGCTGCAATCGCCAATTTTTAATTTTCAACATCATATAAATGTAATTTTTGCTCAATTGTAAGTAATGCGGATCAGGCGGTATTCTAAACTCGTAGGGTCCATCATTAGTTATCGGATGCATAGGTTGAATTTCATCCCAAAACCCCTTCTTATAGCTACCTGTGTGGGGGGACTGTGAACAAATCTAGTTCACTTTTGTGCTTGGTAGTGATTTTGTATCTATTAGTGCCATTGTGATTGATGAATTTGGAAAAACGTCATGTGTCGGAGTATTTATAGACTTTGGTCTGGTCCCAAGACCCTCGCCCTGCTGTTGAAGGGCTCTAGAGGCTTTTTCAAAAAGCTGTGCTGCTTTGTGTTTTGAATGCTCCTTAGTTGTCTTGAAAAGCGGTTTTCCTTGGGCAACATCTGAAGCAATATTTGATCCTGCCACTAGAGCATGTTTACCAACGCTTTTACCTATAGATCTTAAAACAGGGACTGCCATTCTGAAAAGAGACTTGAAAAACTTCCCAGGCCAACACCTTGCTGGTGGGGAATCCTCTAAATCCCTCCAACCCATAACCTGTTTGGGCCGCCTGCCCCCCCCATAGTACTCTAGCCAAATACTCAAATGGTCAGGAGTAAATTGTACATGCATTTTTATTGATTATTAATAAAAAAGGTCTTTTACATAGTATTTATAGACTTTCATCCCAATCAAAATTTGCATTGCTCCGTGCATCTACAAAGATTTCTTTTCCAGCTTTATTGCCAATACTTTCAATTGGAATATTTGTTTGATTAGGTGCTTTCATTAACTCTTTTGTACCAGGAAGTTTACCAATAGTTTTTTGCCCTTGAGCCAAATCATGTACTAAATCAATAATATTTGAGCCATAAATTTTCCGACCATTAATAACCAGCTCGCCATTTTGTTCTATTTTAATATATGGGCTGGTTTGAATATAGTGTAAAAGTGTTTTAGCTGCTTGATGTTGTGCTTGTGGTATTCCTGCTAGTATTTCATCATCCGATGAGCTTTCTTTAATAATGTCAATTTTGTAAGGTTGGTGCTTCTTTTCCAGCAATCTCTGATGCCTAGCAAGCACCTGGTTATATCTTGCAAGCTTTATTTCAGGGGAAATACAGTTATTATTTAATATTTTCTGCATTTCAACATCTAATGAATTCGATAAAACATCAACAGGTTTAGAGGGTTCAGCTATATCAGCTGGTAATAAAATCATTTTTTCTGTATACTTCATTATTTCTTGCCTGTAATTGCGTCTGCTATTAGACTACCTACAATAGACAGTATAGGAGTGAGTAAAAGAGGTAAGAAACCACCGTTTTGTATGAGAATATCCTTCTTGTCTCTTATTCTTGCCTGCTTATTGTCTGTCAAAAACCTAATTCGATTTTGATATCTTTGCAGTTTTCTAATATCTTTTTTGGAAATAGAAATATTGCCATTTAAAAAAATTCTGTGCACAGTCACAAAGACAAAGAATTTGGTCTCTGCTTGCAGTATTTATAAGCGCATCTCTCTGATTTTTTCTTGCATTACACAAAAGATGTAAACAAGCGATATTTCGTTTTAATCGTTCAGGAGCTATTTTTGTTGGTATCACTCATTGTGAGTATGGCTATTTATAGCTTTTTGTATATAAACAGTGGGGTTTCTATTAAATATATCAGTTTTCAATCGAAAAGTATCCTTTGCATTTTGCGTGAGATCCACACCTAAGCGTGGGGGTTTGGGGGGTATGCACCCCCCAGAAACCAAAATACCCCCCCAGAACTCAAAATACCCCCCCCCCAGAATTCAATTTTTGAGAATTTTTTTCGTTTTTTTCGCAATTTTTTGATGCCAATGGATAGTGCTTGATGGGAAACGTCAAAAAATGGTGCTTTTATCGCCATACCACCATTTTTAAGGCCATTTTTTGACCTTCAAAAAATCTTGCACTCCCACAGAATTTTCTTGCTGCCCACGTATGGTGAGATCAATCAAAATATAACCATGGGGTTTAGAATTAGCATCAGAATATGCTTCTAGAAAGTATTTAGGATTAGTAGGATAAAGCTGATGAGACAAAACTTGAGCTTGCAGCTGATCTGCAGGATTTTTAAATAAAACTATGTAATCAGAATTTATAAGGTAAGTTCTAAGCCCCTCAAAGAACAAGTTTTGGACTATGTAAATAATGCTTATATTCCAGTGATGACAGCTTCTAGTAAACATTTGTATGATTTGCAAATTACCCTTGCTCTCCTGCATCAGATCATTGAATATCAGAAGTTGGAGGGTAGGGCTAAACTCTTTTAAATGACTAAAATCAGGAAGCCCTTCTATGAATGATAGATTCTTGATTTTGCTGTAAAAGGTGCTGATTTTCCACAAAGCACCACCATATCTTATTCATTTTTGTATCAATCAAACGTTCTCTATTTTCAATCAAATGTCTGACAAATGTCGTTTTGCCAGACTTTGTAGGTCCAGAAAGAATACATGTAAAAAGGGTGTTGAAAAAATCATTTTTACGATTATAAATATGCACAGATATGTTGTTGTAAACTATTTATAGAAAATGCTTACAATACAGAATATTGTTCTAACAACAGCTCTGCCGAGCTCTATCAATTTGGAGGAAATTCACTTGAGATTATCGAATATTACACAGTACAGCATCCAGAAATTTCCAGGCATTGTACTACGACTACCTCAAGCAACATTATTGATTTTTAAGTCTGGTAAAATTGTGTGTGTAGGAGCTAAAACAATAAAAAATGGTGAAGCTGCAATAAGGACAGGTATTGAAGCTATAAATTTAAAAACCGATGTTTTAAGAGTGCAGCCTCAACTGTTTGTAGGATCTGCCAATATAGGTCATCAAATTAATCTTTGCAAATTTTATGAGCTTGTAGAAAGAAAGTGCATGTACAAGGTAGAATTGTTTCATGGATTGATATATAAAGTAAGGAATGTAGCATGTTTATTATTTACAAGCGGAAAACTTACTCTCACAGGAGCAAAACACGAGTATGAGCTGCATATAGCATACAAATTAATTTCGACCATGCTTGATAAATGTCGATTATAATATCATTGATAGGGAATTTTCATTTCCATCATTTGAAGTTTCTTGATAAAGTTTTCAACGTTTCTTGCTGCCTCTTGAATTTGTTTGACAGTAGGAAGCGTGTTTTGGCTTGCTTTGAGCTAAGCGTTTATCAATTACTAGTTTGATTTCACAGTCTGTTTTTGAAGAAGTGCCAATTCGAGCATTTTCCTGCTGAAATACGCTTTGAGATTTACAATGTCCGTATTTTGGTGTAGCTTCTTACAGGTTTTGAAGAAGTGTTTTGTGAAATTCAAACCCTTGACTCCTTCTGTTTGACTCTGCTTCAATATGCAAAAAGTGGCTAGTAATTTTGATTTTAATATTGTCAATGGAGAAGTGCCCTGGAATAGAAATAATTGTCTCAATGGTAGATGCTATTTCTCAAATAATGATACTTGCAAGAGTCCTATATATTACATATAAGATGACTCATCACACTTTTACAAAAAAATTCAAAACTTGACAAAAAATTTTCACAATTTGACAAAAATATTTCACAACTTGACAAAAAATTTCCAAAACGTGACAAAAGTTGACAAAAAATTTTCACAATTTGACAAAAATATTTCACAACTTGACAAAAAATTTTCACAACGTGACAAAAAATTTCCACAACTTGACAAAAGTACTATGCTTAAGCATGTAAAAATATTTCACAACTTGAAAAAAAATTTTCACGAATCTTGACAAAAAATTTTCACAACCTGACAAAAATTTTCACAACTTGACAAAAATTTTCCACAATGTGACAAAAATATTTCACAACTTGACAAAAAATTTCCACAATGTGACGAAAAAATTCCACAACTTGACAAAAATTTTCCACAACTAGACAAAAATATTTTACAAATTGACAAAAATATTGCTTATAAATATGGTGATTGACTAGATGCTTCAAAAAATGGATATTGATGATTACTACACTATAGGCAAATGGCCTAATAGGCATGTTCGAAGGTTTAACTGTGAATCTAGTGTATTTCTATTAAAGTTCCAAAAGTAGTTGAAAATTTCAGTGTTCTCAAGCAATTCTTGTGGATGCAACACAGAAAATGCTATACAAATATCCACATGATAGCATGTGGTTGGATTTGATATTAGACATCCTAGCTTATGCACACCTGTAATAATTCCTTTTACAGAACGCCAGCATGTTAATGGAGATAGAATTTTAAGTCTAATTGAGAGGGTCATCCAGTCAAATAAGGAATTTTGTTTTGATGAAGACATGTCCGTTTCTGTTGTAATTGCAGGTAGACAAACAGGACAGGCAGCACTACGAGTGTAGAATAGTTCTGCAAAAATGGTGGTAAATTTATTAAAATAACATCAAATGATAAATTGTCATTAGCTCGTGCTATTATAACAGGGATAGCAAAAGCTGACAACAGTGTAGACTAAGAAGCTATAAGAAAGGGTGATAAAAGCCGTAGCACAAAACAGAGACGTTTAGCAGAGCAATTAATGCATAAGGCTGGCTAACACACTATTAATGGGCTAGAATCTGTGAGGAAACTTCAACAGGTTTTAGAGCCTGAATATCAGATAAAAGTATATTCAGGTAACATGTTACTGTTTGAAGGACTCCAGCTAGAAAAGTGATCAGATTATTTGTAAAAAATGACCATTTTGATCTGATCACTCAGCTGCCTTCACAGCTTGACTAAATTAGAAACCCATGAATCAAATTTTGAGGGGTAACCCCTCCATCTGACTAAGTGATCCGTTTTATTACCCCATTTTTGAGTTTCCAAAATTTTTTCCAACAATGTATAAATTGTCCAATGACGTTGTCAATTTTTTGCAATTCTGCTTCGTAAAAAATGCCCTCAAGCTTTTTGCCCTTCTGATCTTCCAGCACATAAGCAGGGGTGTTCAAGCGAGCCTTTTAGCAATAATGAAAATTTCTCCATCCAGTTGGGCCAATA